>JACMIG010000404.1:11740-24048 GCA_014805385.1 Levipalatum texanum
CACAGAAGTACCGGCATCGAGCGCTCGAAGGAATGGCAGTTAGGCGTTGTGAGGAGGAGGAGGAGGAGGAGGAGGAGGAGAGAGAGAAGGAGGGAAGAGAGGAAGCAGATACTGGGGGAATGAGTCACTCGCGTTATGTAAGAGTCACGCTCATTTGAATGCCCGAGGTGGGAGAGATGATCAGGGAGCAGAGAGGAGGGGGAGGGGGGGAGAGGGGAGAGGACTCCTCCCCTCCCTCCCTCCTCCCCCACCCTCCGATAACACTTCTTGTCTGGAATCGATGGTAGGATCAGCGACCACAGATGGGACGAAAGACCCCTTCCCCCATAACAAATCCGGCCACAGAAACTGTCGGATGATCGTTAAACGAGGGAAGGGAAAGGGATAACTGACAGCCACTGACACGGAGGGAAGGAGGGAAGGGCTTGAGGGGAGGGGAGGGGAAGGAACAGGAGACGACGGGGCTTCATTGAGGGAGGAACAGGGAGATGGAGGATAGAGATTGGCCCTCCAGTGGGAAACTCTTCCCCCTTGGGGAGGTGTGAGGTACGGGGGAAGGGGAGGAAGAGGAGTATGCACATAGAAGGGAAGGGCAGAGGGTGAACGGCTGGCAGGAGAGACATGAATGGAGGGAAGAGGGATGTTTGTACAGTCCAATCACGAAGAATGATGGAGGGAGAAAGTTATTCCCATCCCTCGATTGAGTGGGGGAAGGGCCTATCAGAGGGAGGAGATTCAGGATTCATAATCAGAGGGGAAGTTTCCTCCTGGGGAGGGCGACCCGATTGTGTGACCCCGATACTTCTCCCCCTTCAAGAGGGACACTTATTATAGGAGGGAGAGGGAGAGAGAGAAGGGGAAGAGGAGAGGCGGAGAGAGGCAGAGGGAGGGAAGACATCTGGCAGATGAAATGACGATGGGGAAGGGGCCGACGGGGACGATCCTCCACCCTCAGATGAGATAATCAATGGCCACGAGATGGAATCGAAATGACCAAAGGGACAAACAATCGCCTTCCTTCATTCCAGGGTTATGCACAGAAAGTACGAGAGGTAGATCGGACTGCCAGCCAAGGAGGCCGTTACGAGGCGCCAGAGGAGAAGTGAATGCAAAGGTCGAAGGACGAAGGAAGGGGAGGGACACGCCCTCGGACAGATTCATTACACCTCACGGCTGCTTTGCATACGCAATGGCTGCCGCGCAGGTATTAGAAGGGAGGGGGAGGAAGGAGGGGGTGGAGGGGAAGGCGACCCCTTGATGGGGGCCGCCTGGTGCAGACTGCGAACTCCCAAGAGGAAGAGAACACCGGAGAGAGACAAACAGAGGGGGTTAAGCCTCCAGTGAGGGGGGAAGGGGAAGGACTGACGAGTGGTGGAGGAGGACGGGGGGAGAGAAGAGGGAATCCGTGTCCTCGTCCTCCCTTGCCAGAGATGAGACACTCCCGAAGTGGGACGAGGTCTGTTCGAGGTCCTGAGGGGGAGGTCTGGGAGGGGGGAGGGAGGCGTACCCGATTGAGAGTCTCGTCGGATACTGTATCACTGCCACTCCCAAGCACCGAATCGGGAGAGGGCGTCCTGCAATGGAAGATATTCAGAGGAGGCCATGTCGAAATGCCGAAAGGACAATTGCCCCGTTTACATCAATGGATGAAAGTCGCCTGCAGTCGATCAGTCGAACGACTGCGGATTACAACAAAATGAAGTGGAACGAAGATAAGATGAATGGATTAAGGGATGACGGGTGGAGGGGAAGTTCTTCCTTCCTTCCTTCCATTTGATAATCCCGATGGGAGGGGCGAGGGGAGTCAAACCTGTAGGAGTCTCGATAGCCATCGGAAGGAGTGATTGGAGTGAGAGGGAAAGGGGAGGATAAGGAGTGAAGACGAGATCCCGAAGGCCGATAAAGACTGTCCCGTGGAGACAGAAGCTCCCGCTCCAATGCCCATCGCCCCCTCCTCCCATTCCAGCTGCAGGCGTGTAATGGTGTCAGTGAAGGCAGTGAGTGCAAGAACTATTTACAGATTCATCGCATAATGTAAGTGAATGTTATGGACATATAGCAAGGTGCAGTGATGGAAACTTCATAACATCGGAAAATATAAAATAATATGCACATGAGTAAGTTTGTTAGCGACTATACCAGTGTTTAGGTGGAGATTAGCTAATAAATAACAATGAATTGGTTCTACGCTTGGGAAGTGAGACGAGGCCGAAGGCCTACGCTCGTTTCCTCCCTCACCGTCGTCTGATCCGCACTGTAGACAACAATGATTGGAAGATGCCCCGAAAAAAGGAAATAACTCTGACCTGGTGGACTCCTCGAGTGCCTTCCTCGCTGCCGTCAGTCGATTTATCACTCTCTCTCCCAGTCGATTCACGAAGACGCACCCGTTCAGAGACGTCACCAGCAACCTTCTGCAGTAGCGGAGGTCATGGGGGAGGGGAAGAGGGGGGGGGGAGACCTCTGATCCTCGGAGAAGGCGATGGCGCTGACGCCGTCCCCGAAGCCACGGAGGACTGCCACGGGGTTTCCAGTGCGAGCCTGAAAGGTCCTCTGATCAAACCGTTCTCGTGAATGACTGTTCAACAAGAATGTAAATGATAGAGTACCTCGACGACATAGACGAGTCGATCGCTGCAGATGGAGGCGATAAGAGTGGCAGAGGAATCGACGGCCATTCGAGTGCATTGGACGTTCCCTGCCGACGAGGCTGCAACCAATTCACTGCGGTGGAGACGCAGCCAAAACGAACCTTCTCCACTCGTCGCCTTCACCGTGTTCAGGAGTTTCCCTGCCAGTGAGTAGTACCTGCAGATGAAAGCATTAAAATTGATCCCAAATGAAGTAGTGCCTGATTTGTCGGTCCTGGCACGATGTGAGAAGACCTCGTCCATCGGGGGACACGTGGAGGTCGTTGACCGCTACGGAACACGATATTTG
This sequence comes from Levipalatum texanum, assembly GCA_014805385.1. Classification (NCBI taxonomy): domain Eukaryota; kingdom Metazoa; phylum Nematoda; class Chromadorea; order Rhabditida; family Diplogasteridae; genus Levipalatum; species Levipalatum texanum. The sequence continues at coordinate 14,681 of JACMIG010000404.1, forward strand.
GTTGAGGCGCGAGAAAGAGAGACCCTCATCCTATAAGAATTGACACGTACAACTGGAGGGGAGAGGGGACTCACCATGACATCGATTCCTCTGATGACGATGGTTCGATCGGTGGAGCACGTGAACATTCGGAAGCCCTCGGCAGTCTCAACGAGGAGTGTACTCCTTCCATCGACAGGGGGCTCACCATGTGGAATCGAATAGAGACGATGGAGGAGGAGTGGTCGTCGATGAGGCCGACAGGCTCGTACCGATGGGAGGGCGAGAGGACGTGGATGAGGCGATCGCGGCCGCCAGAGGCCAGAAGCCACGGACAACCTGCACGCCATTAGTTAAAGCGGCTACTCTGCCACACAACGTGGTACCTATCAAGGCTGACTGACCATTGTCGGGAATGGAGTACTGTAGTGCCTGGACGTCTCCCTCGTGGGCATCGATGGTCTCGACGGGGAAGGAGGGTGAGGAAAGGTCGACGATGCTGCAGCGGCCATGAGACTGGGCTTATGTCAATGGGCACTCACCACAGTTCTCCACTTCGCATCCCGGCCACAACGTGTCTTCCATCGTGGGAGATGGCGAGTGACTTCACTCCTCGTGCCAGTTCGTCTTCCGCTGACTTCCCTGTAACCTCCCCTCCCCCCTTCCACACCCCATGCCTACCAGTCGTAGTCACGAGACTCGCCGCCTTGTCCAAGAACAGAATCTTCTTGATCTCGTTAGAAAGAAGGTTCTTGGAGGGAACGTGGCAGGAGGGGGAGGTCGGTCCATCCAATCCCGCCTCCAGAGACCACACTCGGAGTGTTCCGTCGCTGCCGCCAGTGAGGAAAGAACCGCGAGGGAGGAAGGGAAGGTTGGAGGGGTACACCTGGCAAGGGAACCATTCATTCACTGATATCCAGAGCAGTGTACCTCGAGTGCGTGAATGCGGCCGGAGTGGGAGAGGGAGGAATGGAGTTTGCGCGTGCGTCCGCCCTCTGCCTTCTGCATGGTGTAGATGGAGGAGTCGGCGTAGACGACGGTGACGGTGCCCGTCGACTGATGGACGGCCATGGCGAGGACGGACGGGTACCTCAACACAGGTAGTAACTAACATATCGTGAAAGTATTCATAAAAATGCAATCGGCAATTTATACAAAACTACATTCAATATCTCACTTGGCTCCAGGCGGGTGGTTCTCGAGGTTGTCGATGGTGGTGGCATCGGCGACGTCCATTCCGAGGTAGTGAGGACGGATGAGGGCAGGGCGAACTGACCACTCGGGCGAGTACACCGACAACGACATGACCTGCAGAGAGGGATCAGTCTCCGGAGGAGTGGGGGGATGCCCTTACCTCTCCCCTCCCACAGCCGACGAGCAGCTCATCGTGTAGAAGAGCGAGGGTGTAGATGCGGGTGGAAGGGAGGGAGATATCACGGACTATCTGCATCCGTGGAATAGAGCTAATCTGAGGCATATTCCCTACCCCTTTTCTCGACACTTCGAGAATGGCGCCGTCGCGAGAGGCCACGACTGCACGGTCGTCGTCCAAGAAAACAACGTCGACGAAAGAGGAGTTGCGGAAGTTCTTGAGGAGGACGTTGTGTGGCTGGAAGGGAAGGGAGTGGATGGGGGGGAGGGATGGGGCGACTCACCGTTTGCATCCGTTTGCCTTCCGCGAGGCCGTCAAGGGAGAAAAGTCGCAATTGTCGCTGCCCCGCCGAGATGCACAACGATCCGTTCGGCGATATATCAATGGCATTCACCTCAATCCAATACATGTCATCCGCTATTCCGAGCACCGTCAACGTTCGACTTCATAAATACGGATGTAATGAAACTTGTGAAAAAGAATACCTGGAGGGTGACCTTGGCTCCGCCGACTTCTGCCCCCGTCTGCCAATTCCAGACTGTGAGCGACTGGTCGTGGACCTCGCCGACGGAGACGAGGAGAGGAGCGGATCCCGGGCTGAACTTCTGCAAAACATGATTTCGTAAAAAGCCAGTTAGAGCAATACGCATACCTGGTCAGGAATAAAAACTAGTGTAAAACATACGAGAGCTACGATTCCGTGTTGGTGAGTGCCGATGATTCGTCCCTCCCGAGTCTCGACATCGAAGACGCGCACAGGGGGATTGTTGCCGAACTGCAAGTAATTTCGCAATGGGTTTACGCTAAAATATTGCTATCAGACAAAATAGCTACCCAGCGTGACAGGAAAGAAAAGTACCTCGCCGGTGGCGATGAACTTGCCGCAGGGAGAGAAGGCGACGGCAGAGAGGACATTCTTCCTGTCGCCGTGTAGATGGAGGGCCCGGCGGCCGCGCCCTCGCTGCACCACCACAGAAGACCTCAACACTCACCCTTCCATCACATAATTCCATCTGGCACAATTTAATTAAATCATATTCTCACCCGGCCAGCCTGGCGACGGCACCGGAGTGGGAGTCCACCGCCAACCCATTGGTCCCCGTAGCAGTGCTACCGAGCACTACATCCATCCTCGCCTGCAATCACGTTCCTCATTACATCACAATTAATTAAAAGAATGGATTCAAGTCCAAACTCTTCTCGTTCTATTGTTGTACCACTCGTTCGTACCATAGAGGGAGGGGGCCGCCTCCCCGACGAGAAGGGGGAGGGAGTGGAGGAGGCCAGCACTGACGCCAGCCCTCGTTCGTTGGCTACTACTACAAGGCACCACGGAAATGGGATCACGACAGACACGCAAACTATCGCGAGCAATCGACAACTGATGCCATCGCTGATAAGCAGAGGAAGAGAGAGAGAGAGAGGGTGGAAGACACATGGCGAGAGAATACACGACGAGAAGCCTACGGCGGGAAGCCTCACGAAACAAGTGCGAATTGGAGAGAGAAAAGTGCAATTCCCCCCTAAGGGACTCTCAATGGACACTTCAAGTGAAAGCCTCTCTCCCGTCTTGAAATATCCTTTCTTCCGAACCCATCCGACGTACGATGTGGGCGCAAAAACGGAGCTTTCCAATTAGCATTCAGACAACCTCCGACCTTGCAGCAGAGGTTTACTTTTAATGAGCGTCGAGCACTCGAATTAGAAGTGACGGAGGGAATGGGACATTGTCCTCCACGGAGGGTTCCCAATTGATGGGGAGGGGCAAGAATGACAGCCCATTCCGTGTTACACGGCAAAGTGGAGGCAGATGAGATGCAATGACCCAGTCGAGGCCTTCCCCCCGTCACTCTCGGGATGGGACAGCCACCACTGCGCCACCCACATACACCCATCACTCTAATGGGAACTACTACAATGGTATCGGTTCAGATCGATGGAGGTAGTTTTGGAGTGAGAAAGTGTGGGGAGAGGGAGGGGGGAAGGCCTTCTGTGATCGGAGTGGGGCGACCCTTTCATAAACAGCCACAGTGGAGCAGTCGAAGCGGAGCGGGGTTGAATGATAGAATACGCGAGGCCATTCCATCGTCAAAGCGCCGATTCTTCCAGATCATTCAGTTGAACTTGATGCAGAGGTTTTTCAATAGAGACCACGAGTGAGCGCAGAGGAAGGGGATTATTACACGTGCAAAATGTTGGGGCGACTTGCGAACGCGCGAGAATTCGGAGGAGGGCAGGAAGTGGAGGGAGGGCAGGGAAGAAGTTGGAGAAGCAGAAAAAGGAAAGCCCACGGACAAACACCTCCAGGGGGTCTGGAAGGGATGCAGAGTGCACTCCAATCAGTGAGGAGAGGAGAGAACGGCCAGCCTGCAAGGGTCAGTGGGAGGGGAGAGACGGAGGGGGGAAGGGAAGAGATGATAACGAGATGAGAAGAGGTGCCGAAGGGACGACACGTTCCCTTTGCGGCAGTCGCCAGCCATTCGAGAGGCTATATTGTTGTATACGGCATCCACGGATATGATAGGGAAGAGTTGTACGGGCGTGTGGAATTGAGAAATTAGAAGTCGAGATGGCGGAAGCACGAAATCCGGTACGCCTTCTTCCACTGTGGCGGTGACACACAAAGTTGGCAGATCAATGGCAGTCACAATGGTAAACTGGCGGTTGAATCGCTTTTCTGCCTGCGTGAGAGCCCTCCGAATGTACATACTGATTGCTGTCTTTGTACTGACGAAAGGCAAACAACCATGGAAATTGGGCTGAATTCAGCAACGAGTTTTGCCCAACAATGGAAAAAATGATGGCAAATGCTCTATGTCGTGACGCGTGACAAAACGATTACAAAACAAATTTAAAGAGCGGAGGGAAAGATGCGGGAGAGGAAGAAAGGCGATGGGAATCGTCATGCGCCATAGCGTCCCTATTCGACTGCTCAGAGGTGTGAGTAGAGGGAGGAGAGGGAGTTCTACACGAAGACGCCGAGGTAATGACAGAGAGGGGGAATCGTAAACAATTGACAGTCCCCCTTCTGTAGTCAGATCAATTCGCCCCTTCCACTGATAAGACCCCCGTCCGAGTCGCCAGTCGTTCCTTCTTCCGACCCATTGCACTCCATTGGAGGAACGAACGAACGAACGCAGTATCACTTACGAACTCACTATAGACCACTCTGCCACTTCAACGTCTCTAACGCATCGTGTCTCCTCCATTCCCTCATATATTCCAAGAAAACAGTGGGCGGAGGCAGCAGACCTTGCGAGTGCGTTGAGAACGTTGAAAAGATTGAGCTATAGCGGCAGTTCAAAAGAATGCGGCTGCAACGAGTACAGTTCAGAGGAGGGTATGAATCTGTGTGGCCCTTGAGCTGGGGGCCACCCGTCATCCACTAATCCACCCCTGCCATGCGACTGTAAAGCCGCCGGCTGCCTCCCCAACTGCAGATGGATGGGCAACTGGGTGAGACCATTATAGGAAGCAGAGACAGTCAGCCACCACAAGAGAACGCCCTCTCCGATAATTAAACTGCTCCATCAAATACGTCGGTCCACGAGGCTCTGAGTGTCAGTGACAGGAAGAAGAGATTGACCGGCTGGAGGGATGAAAAGAAGCCACGAGATTCATAGCAAACAGTGCCTGGAGTCGGACGAGTACCCAGGGGGAGTCGATTGAGTGGGACAATTGGCCGACATACCAGTCACCCTCTTAATCCCCCATCTCCGAGGTGGACGGCCAGGACTGCAGGGAGCAAGTGAAGGAGAGATCGAGACCCGCCGACCCCTGCGCGGATCCTGTTACATCCAAGGATGTGTACTGCAAATAAGCGGGAGAAGGGTGAGTCTTTGTCTGCCTCCAGAGGGATGGCAACGGATACTGGAGAAGGAGCTCCGAATCAGTGGCCACTCGGTGGAGAGCAATCGAGTGACCAGCGAGAACGAGAAAGTGGACGACTTATCGATGGATTGAACGAGTATTGTGCAGCACCACAGAACTTCGAATTTCGTGTTCCGCTAGCCAAAATTCCGCATCCCATATCTCAGCGCTAATATGGAATCTATGGCTGATTTTTTGCATACTTCGGTTGGAATCCAGGATCAACTAGCTTGCCAAATTTCAGCCATAGATACCTTTTCTCCTGAATGATACAAACGGGACTGTCTGCTAACCAGCACAAGTATTTTAGAAGTTCTGTGGTGCTGCACAAAACGCGGGAGTGTTATTGAGTAACACGGGAGATGGTTCCACCGGCAATTACTCCAGTACCATTGACTCCTCGTTCTTCCCGGCTCATACTCCTCCTCCTCCTCCCCTCCTTCCCATCCACCTCCCTCTCCCCTCCCTCTCTCCTCCTCCACCTCTTCAACCCGCGCTACGTTTCCTCTTCTCGATTCCCGCTGTGCAATAATCGACAGAGTTGGCTTCACTCCCATTGACGCACCGTTCTGGTATTCATCTGTATCTTCACGTGAAGTAGAAATCGAAATTTATTAGTAATCGATCGCTCACGATTGAGGCACCGTTCTGTTATTGTATCGGATCCCAACCTTTGCAATTGCCGATCCGAAATCGCCTAGACTGGACTGTGCAAAAAGTGCGAGAATACATGAATAACAGTGCAGTCAATTAATCCGCTGTGAAAGATCGTGCCCCAGTGCGATTCTTTGTGCCCCAGTGCGAAAGCACGCGCGCGTTTTGCGCAGTCCGTTCTAAGCGATTTCGGAACGGCAATTGCAAAGGTTGGCGTGCGGCACAATGTTCATCTGCATCTTCGCTTGAAGTAGAAATCGAGTTGCATCAGTGAACGATGGACTATTGCCAATGAATTGACAATAAGCGATTTGTGATAGTCTTGAAACTGATTCAAATTCAATGCAGTTCTTTGACTCAACCGTTTATCTCTGGCGCAGAATTGCGCCGTTTAGATAGCATTCACTTTTGTGTATCCGCAGCGAAAAGGAAGCTAAGGTGGAAATTGTTTAAAATGTGTAACAATTCTGAATTGTTAGCGAACGGATCCTGAACCATTTCCCTCGGTCATGAAACGTATTTAATTTCCACTGAACCCTCTTCAACTCTCAGCGTTCAAGTATTGCCGTGCCTGTCTCCATGCTTTGATGACTTGCACCTTCAGAATTGGCACATTTATAATAGTTTTTATGCTAAAATCGGACAGCCCTCGCAAATTGCAATGAGCTGATCCTGAGTCATTTACCTGCTTCTTGAAACTCATTCTATTTTCACTGAATCTTCTTTGACTTTGAAGGGGACGAAGGGGGAGGAGAGGAAGAGAAGGGAGAAAGGGAGAAGGAGGGGTGAGTAGGGTGGAGACGAGGAGGAGGGGAAGAAGGGGAAGAAGGGAAACTTTCTCGCATCGGCTGAATGGCCACTGCCACTGGATCATCGCTTAGAGTGAGAGGGGAAAGAGGCTCATTTGAACGCCTGCCCTGATCCTCAGCAATTGTCCCAGCAGTCAGTCGCTATACCCTTCCAGTTCTCCCGAGCAGAGAATGACAGGCAGAGAGAGAGACAGAAAGAGAGAAAGACAGACTGCCTCTCCGAGAACGAGAGAAGAGATCTCTGCCAGCTAGAGAACGCAGCTAAAGTGCTTTGTTCCAGTGTATTGAAATATGTTCCCGAATAAGTCGCTTTTTAGTCATATCCCCTGTCCATTGGTCAGGAAAAAGGGTATTGATCTATTCCTCGAATTTTCAGAGAAATAACCTCGAAATTTCTCCATCACAAGTCTTTTCCGACTTCATGTCACTGATTTACACATTTGCCCCCAACCGTTCATGCTAAAGGACAATAACTTATTCTCCTCCATCTTGGGCAGTGGAGCCTTGCCAAAAAGACTCCCTTTCTCTTTCACTCTATTCCATTACTCTCCCGATCGCCTCGGGGCAGGGGCGTAGTCTGTAATGGTCTCTCACTGTCTCGATACGTTTCGCGGTTCAGTTGTACCGCTCGTTCAATAGGTGAATACTAATGGTCATTGATTTCCTGCCTCATTGCTCAAAAATATCGAGATCGCAATAACACACTGCTAAACCCGTATTCTATGAACGCATTTTTCGACGACTCCTTCTTTGATCATTTCATTCCCTGATTATAGTGGCGCACCACAGAACTTCTAAAAGACTTACGCTCGTTAGCAGACAGTCCCGTTTGTATCATTCAGGGGAAAAGGTATCTATGGCTGAAATTTGGCATGCTAGTTGATCCCAGATTCCAAGAGAAGTATGCAAAAAATCAGCCGTAGATTCCTTATTATCGCTGAGATATGGGAGGCGAAATTTTCGCTAGCGGAACGGGAAATTAGAAGTTCTGTGGTGCTGCACAATACCAGTTCGGACTTTCTCAAATTTTCTGTACTGTATACGCGTAACGAATTGCGGTCGGTCAATCTACGTTTCACGCTTCTGGCATAGCCTAGTCAATTGTTCTCCGGTTAATATAATGCTGCTATGTAGGTGCCTCATAAACCAAATAACTCTGCGAAATGGTCCCTGAGCTTACTGCGAGAAATTGTGAGTTTAAACCAAGAAAGCGAAGTAGTTAGGGTGAGTGTTTCTAACTCCCTAATTGTAAGACGAACCCATTAGCTCCTCTTGTCGTGTCGCACAGCCGACAACTCGCCGTGTCCGTAGATAAGGATCTTTGCTACCCTCCTCTATACCACTCCATCGCCTTTCTTTCTAGACCCTTCTTCTACTTCGCCTTCTTCTGCCTCTTGTTCCATGGAGCGACGCTTCTTTCGAGTAGCAGAACTGCGCTCTTGGGCCTTGCTTCTAAATATACATTCATACAACCAATCGACTGGCTCTAACAGGAAATGTTCGTTTCAGGACGTACAACCAAAAGTATTACTTTTGGAGTGGGATTCACTTTTAAATCGCGCTAAACTCGAGGTCTTTTCTATCCCTGAAATCGAAAATAGTTGGGCTGTTCAGCTGCGATTTCGCTTTCAAATCCCCACGTAAATTCTCTCTCGTTCTCGTTCCGCCGCTTAGCCTCCCAATAATTACCTTTCCTTCTCTAACCCTCTGGACTCTCCTTATATCCCCTGGTCTCTCGCCAGCGAGAACGAAGAGCGCCACGAGATCAAAGAGCGTCATTGGGAAGGAATAATCTGCGTCAGTCGTTCTTTGGCTAAATGGTCTGGCTGGTGGGGGGCGAGCACTCCCTCTGAGAGCGGCCTTCAGGCTAATTTTCTCCCCTCCCTGATTTGGCGAGAGAGTATAGGGTTCGAAGAGGCGACAGAGAAAGAGACGGTTAGAATGCCTTGGGAATCGAACTACTAACGGAGAGCCTTTCACATGCTAATTTCAACCGAATCGGAGGTGCTTATTTCGCGAACGACTTTCTTTGGATTGCGGATTGAATCACCTTTGGGAACTCACCATTAGATCAACGAACCGAGCCTGATGATCCTAATTTATGGGACATTTTAATCATTCCTCTATTGCGGTGGTCTAGAGGCTGATTCATTGATCTCTTCATTGTCTCCAAGCCGGCGGAGAGTTCTAATTCACACGCCCGAGCAATACCAATGATGAACTGTGTGCGCATTAGTTATTGGGACTGTCTGGGAATAGGACGCTCTTTGCAAGATAAAAGTTTACCCTACAATAGGTTTCAAGCCATTGGTATCGACATATTTCAGCTTCGCTATAACGCCCTTATCTGTGCAAACTATGAACAATTTCCTGCGCATCCTCTAGCTCATCATTTTGGCGCCAGGAAGTATTTATTTCATACCCGCTATGGGAACCCTATATTTGCCTCTCTAGGTCATGGAGCTTGATAGAGAGACGAGTAAGGCATTAGTCACGAAAAGCGACTTCTTGGACACTCTCGTCGTCTGATTCTCTCTTATTCTGTTGTCTCTCAGTCTCTTCTCGAGATTCTATTCCCCCCAGATTGATAAGGTTCTGTTTGCCTGTGGTCCGTCCTCGAAAAATGCCGCGGGGCTCCTTCCGCGTCTGAAGGGTGGGGAGAAGGGGGAGGAGGAGGAGGAGGG
>JACMIG010000405.1:0-13854 GCA_014805385.1 Levipalatum texanum
ATCCAGTCGGAGTCGGCGCCGCGAAGCGGTGCCGGGTCCGACTGGTAAACCCATAAATCTTTTATATTTTGGCTTGGCCATCACTATGCGTTAAAAGTGAATTACAGAGCCAACCAGGTGCTCGCTTGTCGAAATATAATTGTAAATAAGCTCTCAATCCTACCCGTCAAATGTGGATGTGCGTCAACAAGGAGCGCTTTAATACAAGGCGCGCATCCGATACTTACTCTTAAATTCCGTGTAACATAAAAGCATAAACCACTCACTTCGACGCAGGGCGACGGCACTCCATCCATCAGGACGCGGCAATCGTAGCAGAAATACATACGGTTGCGCCTGGAACGCCAATTTAAACATATTCCTCCCCTCTTGAGCACCGAAAAATCCCGTGATTTAAGTATGACCCGAAAACAACATACTTGCATAGCTGGCACGCTTTCTTGCCGAGTGTTTCCGGAGGCGGGAGGGTGTCAAGAGACGTGAGCCCTTCTAGGGCCTCAACGCTCACCCGCGACATTCAAACTGAAAAATAATACTTCCGTAAATTCATTATTCTCTCCGTTCCGCTCGATAATAGATTCCTTCAGCGTTGAGTGCATCGCGTATCGGCTTTCAGTTGTTCCGTCACCAGAATCAATGAAGCATCTTCATTCACAATTTACAATGCGAAAAGGGGTAATGTTTTCCATGATACGTAACATAGGTACAAATTGGGCGGAAAGATGGGGTGGATCGCTTTTAAAGACAAATCGGAATTCGATCGAGAGAACAAAACAACGGACAAAATACACGAGGGCGTCGACCGGGTGGAAAGGAAGGCGCGGAGAAGGGCAACCATAAAGCAACGTTATTTCAACATAAACCAAATAATAGGGAAGCGAATTTACTTTGAGCATAAGGAAAGGGTGATAACTACAAAGGAGAAGATACATACATAAATGCCAATCGCGGAAATTGGAGGCGAGCATTGAAAGCGCGCAGATTCTTCAGAAGAAAGCTCACTTTGCGATCACTCCAAATCGGATAAGGCCATCGGCTATAAAAGTCGCTCGTACATACACAAAGGAAATGTGACCGGATGTTTGCGAGTGAAAAGCTAATGTATTGAAAATCTAATGTAGATGAAAAGCTAATGTAGGAGGGAAAACTCTATGCGAATATCCTCCGCTCCAATTTTCCCCTGACAATAATTCAGAAGGCATTGAAAACCGAACTCGTTCTCGAGTACAACAATGATCGGATAGCAGAAATAAGAGGACCAGATCCGAAAATAAGGCGACGTAAATAGCCAAATATCGGCAATCAATGCAGGAGGGGGAACTCGTTCGTTAATAATACAGAGTTGCAAGAAGGCACAGACTATCTACATCAGAAATACACATAATTTGAAGCTCTACTTTGTGTTTGACATTAAAAAGTAGGAAAACTATTTGAGAGACGAGTAAAATAAAAGTACAGGGCTAGTTCTTGTTCTTCTTGCTTCCAAACAGGTTGGCCAGCCAGCGAACTCGGCGAGAGGGCGGAGAGGAGGGTTTGGTGGCTGAAGAGGAGGATGCAGCGAGGGCATCGATGGAAGTCGAAGTCGACGCATCGGCCAGGGGCGGAGGGGGCGGGGTTTGGGTGATGTGCAACGGGCCGGCGGCCGCTTCCTCCGGCAGCGGCTGGGCCGTGATCACTCCTCCACTGCGCGACGACGCCGCATCTGCTGCGCCCGAATCGGCGCGACGCGAGGAGCGGGTCCTGCAACGAAGATCTACTATAATAAAAAATATGTTTGTAGATGTCAATGTGCATCTACAGAAATCATAAACCGTGGAATAGCCATCTAATCTGGCCCATCTACCGTACCCTCCCACTCACTCGGCTCTGTAGTAATCGTCGGCGTCGATTTCCACGTCGCTGGCCACCATCAACTTCATGTTGTCCATGAGGGCGCGGATCTGGAAATGGTGGTTTATAATTATTTCGAACATTCTTCGAATCAAACTTCTGGAAACACCAGCAATTCATTTCCATTGTTGCATTCAATTCGCCTGGTTTCGCGCTCAGGGAAATACCTCGAACAGATAGTGTTGATAAAAAAAATCTCATTTTTTGGCACCGTCATTTAGAAACAACTCGAACGTGCACAATAGCACGAAGCGTATTCAGAAATCATCGATCCATCTAGATCATGAGCTCCAGTAAAAGTATGTAAATATTCGAAAAATATCGCGACTTCTTACCAAATGAAGAGAATAAAGCGGTATTTCAGCGGTCAAGACACAACTCCAATCCACCTGGTTTCGATACCTATCTAGCCCTCCCTCCCCCTTACTCACCTTGAACGGATCAATATGCGACTGCGCTGCGGTGGAAGGGCCGGCGACGGAGCGCTCGCTGTCACGCGACGTCGAAGGACCTACAGCAGAATTGCTTCGTTTCAGTATGCGCACCGCGGATAAAATAGATAAGTTTCGGTGACAACTCTCTCCTCTCCAATACCCTTCTATTTTCTAATGAATAGCCATTCGACAGCTTCATTCTTCTGGAAGAAGTTGTTCTCTCTTTTCCCGTCATTTGGCCAGGAAGCGCAATGGTTTAGTTGCTATTTGAATAGGATCCTCCTATACCTCCTCTTGTCCCTCCTCACCATGCTTTCCCCTCGCAGCGGGCCTCTCCCTCTCCTGTCCCTCTCCGTCGGCAGAGAAGTGGACCTCGGCGGTCGTCGTCGAGTGCTCGATGGAAGGCGACTTCTCCGGCGACGTCGTCACCATCTCTGCAAATATCGAAAGTTTTTTTCTATAAGAATAGCATGCAAATGCATTAGAGATAACGCTGCGAGATTAATATTGTACAATGGGCAAAACATAAATGCACCTGGTTCGATAGCGTAATTACAGAAAACATAAATATCTGAATACTTACCATCCCTCCAGTGCACGGGGCGTTCGAACGCACTGCTGCTGTGACTCTGTAATGCAATTATAAATTCTTCCAACGCTGCAGGAACGCAAATAAAAAATTTCCATCCTTCGAATTATATAATGCATTCATGCGACGTGAAATCAACTGGAGCAATTCTCCTTCTATGTAGAAATCGGATAATTTTACAACCCGGCAGTTCTCCGTTACATGCCAATAATAGCTAATAAATAAATAACCATAAATAAATAAATGCGCTTCCCCACCTTAGCTCTCGTGCTGCTGACGCTCCTCCGATGTGACTTGTCGAGCCACGCATGGAATCCCTGACCACTCTTCTCTCCTCCTCCTCCTCCACTCGTCGACGGCGTCGATTGGCAAGCGCACTGCGCATTGGGGCAGCCTGCATGGGGGAATAAAATTTTTAGATAAAAGTCGACATATCTGTATCCCGAATGCCCCAGGATCACAATTATTAAATCCCAGTTACAACTTCGAATCACCGTGTTTTTATGCACTGATTTTGGCAGTCTGCATGGGAGATTCATTCTAAGCATCCGCCACTTCAAGATTATCATGAATTCTCCGCCTCACAACTATTAAATACCAGTCACACTCTCGAATCACCAGGTTTCGAGATGCCCCAGTTAAAACGCCTTTTTTTCGTTTGTTCCGCAGTAAGAGCAGCCTGAATACGAGAATATCCATTATAGGCAACCTATACTACCATAACATCATGCACCACGAGCATCACAAGTAATACATTAGGATAACCAATTCGAATCACCGGGTTTCGAGGCTTGCGAGCATCTACTCTCAACTTTTAGAAGAAAAAAGCCTTTCAAAAATTTTATTTTCTGGAAAAATACCATACCATCATGACTCGCAAGCGTTGCTCCGAGGCTGCCGGAAAGCGACTTCGCATCGAGAACGGAGCCAGCGAGCGCCTGGAGAGAGACGTTCATTTTATTTGCACTTCATGGAACCAGGAGAATCATCGTTTCTCGAATTTGAAATATCGGAATTGGAATATCCGCGCCGATATGTATGACGCTGGCGGTAGATATATTCCTCGCACCCCCTCACCTTTGTACTCGCGACGTCGTCACAGTACGAGAGCATTTCCGGTGCCTGCGAGCCGAGCGTGTGCACGGACTGAAAGGGCAGGAATAGAAATCGAAATTTCAAAAAATAAATAAAATTTATCTAATCGACATCGCCCCTCACCTTGTCGTCGTAGTGGTACTGGCTGCCGGCGAGGGCCTTCGTGCTCGCCTCGTCGTAGTTGACACTCGTGACGCCACCTGATAAATCGGCATTTTTCAATTATGATTTTTTCCCCTCCATTCTACCCCCATCCTTCTCCAGCCCCTTCTACCCTCTTCTTCTACATCGCATCTTTCTCTCCACCTCTTCCTTACTCCCGTCCTCCTCGCCCTCCTCCTCCCTCCAACTCCTCTCCTCCTTGTCATCCTTCCCCTCCACTCCCCCCTCACCACTCTCGCAGCTCGGCCTCCGATGCCGTCCCTTCGTCATCGTCGCGCTGTTCTCGCTGTCGGCAAAGCTGCAAGCAAATATTTTTCGAATTTCCAAATCCAGGTGATTCGGTGTTTCGCGGATGCTCAATAAATGAATTAATGCACTCTACAACGATCGATCGTAGAGTCCTCGGTAACAAAATGTTAATTGTGAGTGTTTTATGGCTATTTCGCATAGCATGTAGCATATTGTTGCTTCGAAATAGTCGATATTGCCTCCTCACCTCTTTCCTCCCCGCGTACAGACGGAGAGTCCACTGTGGAGGCTGGTGGCGGGTGCGAGACTGGCCCCGTCGCCCCTTCCCTCCGCTTTCCTCCATCCCCTCTTCTCCGTCGCCGAGTCGCGCGCCGAAGCCTCGAGCAGAATCGACTTCTCCGCATCCGAAACTGCCACCGAGCCTGGAATGGCAGGATGTTGAAAAGATTTAGATCAAATGTAAGTCTAGATATATATTATCGAACAGTGATTCTAGATATATATTATCGAACAGTGAACAGTAATTTCGAATCACGATTTCACGCGACTCTAAATCGCCTGGCTCAAAGAAATTAGTTAGATATTTATGGCACACGGTATGGTGGGTTCTATCCTAATTGGAATTTGCTCGCTTGCTATTATGTGACAATGTGAACGCAAATCGCCTGGTATCCAAGAGACCTTTGCAGGTTGGAAAAGGGAAAATGAGGATGAGAAGAATGGAAAAAAATAGAATGGAAAAGTATTATGAGAGGAGGTCAAGAGGGGATAGGGGAGAAAAGGGAGAAGAAAGAAGAGATAAGAGAAGAGTAAACCCCACCTGCACTGGCCCTCGCACTGTCCCCTGCACTCTCGGCGCCCGCGAGGAAGATGTCGTCCGAGAGGTCCTCGTCCTCCTCCGCTGCAAAAAGAAGCTATTATTATTGATTAAAAAGACCCAGATGTTGATCATTACCTCCAAACCCTCTAACTAATTACCAATTACCCATTCCAACAAATCTCCTGGTTTCATTCACAATTGAAGCTTTCAGCAACACCAATGCTATCATGGACGTGTTACAAATAGTCAGTTTCAAAAAATATTTTGTGAGATCAAGATTGACGCGGTATCAACACCCCTGCAACCTCCCACTAATTTACCGATAACCCGCTCCAACATTGCACCTGGTTTGTGAAATCCCCAAAGCTACATACCACACAGCGTGCAACACGACACTCCTGGCAGCGTGCCAATTATCGATTGATTAGAGAAGAGCAAAATATAGATTAGTTCAGACAGTGACTGGGGTGCGCACCGCAGCCAGTAGCAATACCAATGGAGACGAGGGCGGGGGCGGGAGAGACGACGAAGGGAACGGGCATCTCGACGGATGTCTCTTCGATTCCTCCTTCTTCTTGGACCTCCTCTATTCCATGGCCATTCAGCAGGGCTTCGAGCTCATCCGCTGTAAATAAGCAGAAGGGAGTGAGGCGTGCCACGACTACTACACACTGTTACAGTAAGCCACGAAACGCCGTGCATTCACGTAGAGGGTGTGCGACAAAGCTCTTAGGGTGAAAAAGCGTGAGAGCATGGTGCATATTTAGTGCATTTCAGGAGTAGTATTCCGGCGACCATTTGATGCCCTGGAGTAGATATTCTAGCATTGAAACTCATAATGGAGGTCATAGGTCTAAAGTTCAAAGATCAAACTCACAATCCCGTCGCCTCTCGCGCTCTCCGAGTCCGCATCCTCCATTACGACACAGCGACAGCGGAACGACGCCGTAGACGTACGCCAGCATGATCGGAACGCCGACGCCTGAAGAGTATTAGGAAATTGAATCAAATTCAGAGGACGCATTGAACGAACAACTAGTTGAACAGGATTGATTTCGCTCTTCAATTTGCGTGGTTTCCAAACGTTGAACGAATAAGGGTTTTAAACACTGAAATTCCGACAAATTGAACGCACGTCCCAGATGAACTCAATTATATCCCCAGTGCAGCCTCATTCGACATGGTTACCATTGTTTTGCTTATTTACGTTATGTGAGACCTAGAAAAATTTATCGCACTATCGGATCGCCAACGATAGCAGCCAGAAATAATCATCAGCATTATCCTAGATCATCTCCGGTCCTCGTATTGAAAAAAATGCACCATGGAACGTGATTATGTACGTAGTGCAACTTCACTCCGCATGGTTTCGCTAACAATAAGAGACTCGTTGTTGCGTTAATTTCACAGGACGACGTCCGCAATGTTTCCCTTCATAACAAACGCGTTCCTTTGTACAAAATTAAAATATCTCGAAATTGATACGTGGAGAGCGCACTAGACCGTGTATTCCCCAGGAGACAGCCTATTCCCCCATGGGACATCCACCACTTACCGACAGCCATAACCGCGAGGACGGGGCTGACGACGAGGCTGCCCGCGACGCAGGCCGCGGTAACGAGACGCCGTCGTGCCTTCGAGTGGTGCAGGAAGCGGTGGTGCACCTTCCTGAATACGGTATGATGAATCATTAGCAAGACTGCAAACCGAACGCCTTACGACTTCGGATATGACACCGAACGATACCACCAAAAAAGTTCATGCCAATCTACCAACTGTGAAATTCGAGTAATCTAAACTCATTTCTAACGAAACCCGGTGCGTTGCCGTAACACAGATATTTAATTACCGAAAAGGAATTGAAAGTCTGATCGGACTGTGAAAAATAACTTAACCTTCCAACGAGCACGGGCACTCCAAAGATGATGCCGGGCACGGAGAGGCCGGCTATGAGGGCTATGCCGAGGGGAGCACCTGTAAATTCGTGTAAAAAATGTATTCTTATTATTGTTAGCATCGTGAACATAAATAGGTTATGACCACGTCTCATTGCAACAAAAGTCAAAAGTCCTCGATATCAATTACCACATCGAAGTGATATCAATTCGCCTGGAATCGCGACTGCTTAGCAATGCCGAGTTAGAGGCCTTGGTTCACAACGTTGGAATGCGTACAGAGAGTTCCGCTTGTCAGAAATAAAAACAATCGCTCGCACAAGCTCGTTTTTTCAGTGATAAATTCCCAACATCTTCCCCTGACGTATTGTAAATGATTTCATTATCAGGTAGTTATCAAATCGCCATAGCATCAAATCGCCTGGTAGCGCCAAAAGACCTCCATCGCCATTATACCTCGTAGCAATCATAACAATTCCTACTCACCGATAAGCGTTCCCAGCTGCCACAGCAGCTTCTTCTTCCGCGTCCACGGCTTCTTGCCCCAGAAGGTGCAGCCCGTCGGACTGTAGAAATAGATTGATTTTTTTTAATCCCAAAGTACAAAAAATCACGAAATGCAACCTCAGCAACTATTAACAAGTGACTGCTGCATGAAAACGCCGGTATGCTATTATTTTTCCGTCTGCAGCAAACGCTTCATTACCATAGCGTATTCGCAAAGATCATAGGGTTTGAGTGCAGAATTAAATCGCCAGTGTGCGAGAGTCATCAAGCCCACCACATTTTCAAATACATTTTATTTCAATCCATCGTTTTATGCTCTGTTCCCACCTGAGATAGTGGAGATCGCTTATCTCCTTGAGACAGAGCCAGCAGAATTCCGTCGAGCACATCGTGCAGACCTGAAAAAAAAACAAAATATCGTCAACTCATACAGGAAACGAACATCGGATACGCAATCTCCAACTACTGCTCTGGCCACTACATCACCAGCAACTCACCATGTGGTTGCAGCTGCCGTCGTCCATCTTGACAATGTACGCGCGGCATCGCGGACACGCCTTGATGTCGCCGGCTGGAAAAAGTTGATTTATTTTTATTCTACCAAAGACCAGTCGACAATCAGCCGAAACAGCTAGATGCAATAATTATGAGATTTCCGAAACGTCAATCCGCGGGGTTTCATCGGATGCCAAAATAAAGGGAAAAACATACGTTTCAACACAGTGGCCTCGCTGTTGAGTCGAGAGCTCGCGCGACGCACGCCGGAAGAGTTGCGGAAACTGGAAATGCAAATAGTTTCCTTCTAATACCCACGATGACGAGCGTATTGGCCAACAGACAATTGGAAATCCAATTATCAGATCGCTGCTGCGCAGTTCCACCTATTCAAGCAAAAAGTCCGAAACCAAAAAGACCATGGTTTCAACAACTACAGCGATAAGAAGAAGTTAAACATACCGGATTCAATTTTCACCAGATTGAGATGAGGGGATGGGGACGTAAAAGTCAATAACATGCCCCAGCGTACCTGAGAATGCCCCGTCGCGGCGCTGCTTCGGCTGCTGCCGAAACTCCAATGCCTGCCATGATTCCCCGTTGTCGGCGCGCTTCGTCGCACGTTTCGCTGTCGTGCCAGATATCCTGGAATCAAGCAGTGGTCAAATAGTGGGTGAATTTCGAGTGCATTACTGGGAAACTTCTTGAATTGACGCACCATGCAGATGGTAATTTGAGTAACATGGTTCATGAAATAATAAAGCTGCCTCTCAGCATTGAAAATATCGAAAAATAATATAAAATAATTTCTAGAGCTCTGGAGGTATAAAATAAGACAAATTCCCCCCACCACCCACCGAACCTTGCAGTGATAGCAGAAGAGTGTCCCGCAGGCAGCCCTCTCGCATCGCAGCTGGGGACACGCTGCACAGGCTGTCGCAATTACTGCGTACCTGAAGCAGAGGCATAGAATAGTTTCATATAACACAAATGAGTCGACCATCAACTTTTCAAATTAAAATAATATATTACTCGGACAAGTTGCATGTAATCACCGGGTTCCCTCAATTTCCATCAGCTTCTCCAAATTGAAACCTACCCGGTGAATCCATGTTCCATGATCAGTTAATAAATAGATGCTCCAACCCTCAACATACCCGCAGTCCGGAGCCGGGCACCACCGTGTATCCGCCTCCGAGATCAAGTAGCGTCGCAGCGAAAATTCCTCGTACTTCTTTATCAAATCGTCGCCGAGGGGTCTGCAATGAATTCCACTTTAAAAGGCGTCTATTCTTTTATTCGTCTAATAGTTTGTAAATAATGAGAATTGCTGTTGTGATGAAATGCTATGAAATTCGGATATTCCTAAGACCTCCTATACAGTATTTCAGCTTCGATCGTGCATGCTTACCTCAACAACATGGCGACATCACTGGGGAGCAGCAGTGCGGGGCACTCCGGACACCGCACCTCCACGCGGTTCTCCATCACCTCCAGTTGGACATACTGCAAAAAAAATAAAATGGCTTCAAATACAATTCTCGACACTATTCAATAAATTGATGAAATGTTGTAAGACATAGATTCTGTAGCGATCGACCATCCTCGAGTATCCGGGGAACAGTCCACTTCGGAATTGGCTCAAATTTTGCGTGTTGGTTCCTTGGGGGGTCCAAAGTACGAAAAGGGGTACGGTAGGTTTCGGGCACATCTTCCGTTCGAGACCCAACTCGAATTCGATTTTGTCATAACTCCGTCCAAAAGCGGTTTTGAGCAAAATTGAACATATCGGTGTGCTCGGGAGCACAAAGCGCACATTTTAAGTCCCATTCACTTTTTCGCCTAAAGGTCATTCATCGGCTTTTAGTAAAGTCGGAACTTCAAAAATTCATTTCTCTATAGGGGCATATGAGTCACCAAATTTTTTTCGCTAATTAGATGCTGCCGATGCTCAAGCACCTAGCGCACAAAAAATAAAAAAAATAACGGTACAGTAAATCGTCGAAAATCGGCATATGTACACGGTGATGCGAGTTTGTCCGGGACGAAATTTTAAAAAAGTGTATATGCAGTGGGTCTAGAGCGCCGGAACCTTGACCTACGCCCCTAAACCAGCCACGAGAAGTCGATTCCGCATATTCCCAAAATCCGTAGAATCCGGAAAAACTACTTTCCGGAATCGGTCCTAGAGCCTCGGGACGGATTTCCGGAATATGCGGAATCGTCTTCCCGTCATCGATTTAGTGGGGTAGGACATGGTCCCGGGGTTCTAGGACCTATTCCGTAAAATCCGATTCCGGAAAGTAGTTTTTTCCGGAATCTACGGATTTTGGGAATATGCGGAATCGACTTCTCGTGGCTGGTTTAGGGGGCGTAGGTCAAGGTTCCGGGGCTCTAGACCCACTGCATATACACTTTTTCAAAATTTTGTCCCGGACAAACTCGCATCACCGTGTACATATGCCGATTTTTGACGATTTACTGTACCGTTATTTTTTTTTGTGCGCTAGGTGCTTGAGCCTCGGCAGCATCTAATTAGCGAAAAAAATTTGGTGACTCATATGCCCCTATAAAGAAATGAATTTTTGATGTTCCGACTTTACTAAAAGTCGATGAATGACCTTTAGGCGAAAAAGTGAATGGGACTTAAAATGTGCGCTTTGTGCTCCCTAGCACACCGATATGTTCAATTTTGCTCAAAACCGCTTTTGGACGGAGTTATGACAAAATCGAATTCGAGTTGGGTCTCGAACGGAAAATGTGCCCGAAACATACCGTACCCCTTTTCGTACTTTTGACCCCCCAAGGAACCAAAACACAAAATTTGAACCGATTCCGAGGTGGCCTGTTCCGTGACTACTCGAGCGCTAGCCAATTCGTGTCGTAAAGGAGTCCGCCAGCTAATTGACCTAATTTGGTGGCTGCCAAATAAACAGGACCCATACTTCATCAATTCACCTGGACTAATTCCAACTACACAAATCTCAGAAAAATATTGCCAACTGTTCCAAGTTTCGGGGGAAATGGACCGTTCGCCAAATACGACAAATCCGGAAAAGGGACTATTTCGACAATACCTGGATAAGGCAGGTGGAGCAGCTGCGGTGCTCGCAGCCGACGAGTCGGGGAAACGCCGCTTCTGGACGGCGCACAAAGCAAAGGGGACAGTCGCGCATCTGCAATAATTTTTTCAGATATTCAAAACACATGCCCATTACTCATCAAAATTCTCAACTCGCAATTTCTTTCGTATTTTTTCCTCGGCAAAATCATCGATAAATTGATTGAAATAATTACACGACTATTCCTCGATCTATCAATGTTAGCAATTCCCAATGTCTTTATATCTATTTTCATCTGCACATAATCTCCTGGTTGATATCCAACCCCCAAAAATGTACTTATTTTGCATCAACAAATGGCGCAAAGATCAAAGGTAGGAGGCGGGTATTTATGGTGGACTAACACTTATCCCTCATAAGTGCCCTATCGTCGTCATTTCCAACTCTCCCCGTCACTCCCTGTTTCTCCCCCCGTGTTTTGGCACCATCCTCTGAAGAGTCGAAGAGAGAGACAGAAGAGGGATGCGAGAGACTTCAGGAAGCCGAAAACACGCAAGAGGGAAATTCCTCGGAAAAGCAGACAACACACGCGTCACGAAATCTCGGGAATAAAATAGCACGCTTCTTGCTGCCTTGATTTTAGAACTTTTTTGAAATAAGCTATGAAGTGTTTTAAAATCCGAATCGCCTATAAAACATTACTGCTCGATTGAATCTATGCAGTTACAGGATCGCCCCAACACCAATCTGCCGTGTGAAGTCACAGTACGATATTTACAATTAGCTCGTGGGAGGAGATGGCAGATGTGCAGGGGTGAGAAGGAGAGGAGAGGGAGAAGAAAAAGGTGAAGAGAGGGAGGAGGGGAGAGAAGAGGCCACGACAATGGACACTGTCCGCCCCGAAAGAAAACAAATTCCCCCCTGCCGAGGTGTTCCAGTAAACAAGAAATAGTGGTGTTATTTCATCCCCTTTTCCCTCGGTCAGAGACAGGCGTTGACGCCTTCCGATAATTATTATTATTAGTCATGAAAAGCAATTCGGATAAAGCCTGACCATGATGGAAAGCTACCAGGACAGACACCAGGAGAATCGTTGTTAGAGTAAATTATGAATTGGGATTCACAACACCCGCGCTCAATACCACCATGACATTTTGTAGAAAAAAATGCAACAAAATGACCCTGTGAGACACGCGATAATTCGGAAGCATGGTAAACCATGGGCACCACTGCTCAAATAATCACCGAAATACACTTTCTAGTGCCCAAATGCAATGGCTGATCATCATACGTCAATTTGATTAATCTAACCTTCAACCAAAAATTATCTACGCGCGACACCAGGGGAATCTCTGCTGCTGACTCTCTAATTCAATTCAACCGATGTCCTTCGGCGCTTCAAGCAATTTTGTAATATCATGTGAGATTAGGGAAATTTCCACCCCATTAATCTCGGAAAAATAGATAATTGTTTATTTGTTAGATTTAAAACTACCCCACCTTTCTCCCGTCGACGACGGTCGTCGCTGCCGACGAAGGCGTGATCGTCGACGTGGACTCGGGCGGCGTTTCCATCTCCTCCTCCAGCTCGATAAAGTACTCGTCCACCAGCAGTCGACCCGCCTCCTCGTCCGAATCCGCGTCCGATGGCACGTACCTACAATTGGACCATAAAGATTTTGTACGATTCCGTCAACTAGAATATAAATTCAGAATTCACAATTCCTATTACACGGACGACATACCATTACACGATCCGGAGATGTATTTTCACACTACGTTTAGGCGCCTTTAAAACTCGAATAGTCAGTGTCTTAACTTTTCACCAGCTCCATTATAGCCATTCCCTCCCCACAAATTCTAGTTGCGAAATGGATGAGCGTGAAAACAGAGGCAGATCGTCTCGCGTTCCCATCGAAGAATGCTAGAGAACGGGGGATGGATCCATTAGGGAATGAGGGGGACGAGAAGAAGAAGAGAGAGGTGGGGGCCTCAAGAGGTCAGTCCCATTTCCAGATGGAGCAGCAAGGGGAATGACAGCATTCAGATGCAAAAAAGGGAAGCAAAAAGAGAGAGAGAGAGAGGAGGCATGACTTGCAACAACATGGACATACAGCAAGGGAGGAAGAAAATGTCGACCCGTTTGCGTGTGTAACTCTATCTATCGCACTGGGGCACATGTTCAGTCGTCTCCCCCCTCATCCCCCTCTATCGACGCTGCTGCTGACTCTAACGGGACGTGCGCATGATGACGAACATTTCGGCGTGGGAACATCCCCCCAGAGAAGATGGAATTCTGGACAAAAAAGAAAAGAGCAATTCTTTGCCCTCCAAAAATTATATTTTGCACAACGAATAAAAGCGCTTCATTTGTTCAAAGTAAATTTCCCGCGAAGATATTCTCAAAATAATATAACAAAAGGTTTCACCTCAAGATGAGGCATCTCCAAGCAAAAAATAAAAGCCGTGATCAGCCCTCTCCCCCTTCTTCTTCTTGTCGCCGCGAATAATCGTCAATGTCAGCGCTCTTCGGAGAGTGAGTGCACCAAGATTAGAGAAGTTTCGGGGCGAGGCCGGGGCGACAAAAAAGGTCTCCGTTTGAGTTGAGAGAGATGAGAAAGAACGAAATGGAAACTGCCAAAACGGGAAGCAACCC
>JACMIG010000405.1:13954-33279 GCA_014805385.1 Levipalatum texanum
GCCCCCCCCCCTGCCCCCGCCGCCCCGCGCCCCACACCCAACCCCTGCCCCCCCCCCCGCCCCCCCCCCCCGCCCCCCAGAGAGAGGGACACAGGATGAAAGAATGCGCACGTTGACCTGCGCTCACAAATGGTACGAATTGCCAGCTCAGGGCCAATGCAACAACATCGGGTCAGTCACCGACTCCAAAGCAAACCGCCGCGGAAACTTCCAGAACAGAAATGCCGGAAGGGGAATTCAGAGTCCCAGAAAAAAAACCAGCGGAAATGTCAGCGCACTTCCGCTAACAGATTCACATGTGGCAAATGGCTGGGCCTCTCTTCCTCACTAGAAGTAGAGGCCGAGGAAACGAACTGCGACAAAAAGCAATTACAAACGGCAGTGAAAAGTACACTGTCCTTTGCACTCGGAGGAGGACCCCATCTTTGTCACCACAAGAAGAAAGGCATGGGTCAATGAACGAGGGGTCAACGGGGCAGCTGTCAACTGCAAAGCCCTTCCCCTTCCCTTCCAAGGACAACGACGGGTGGAGAGGGAGGCTAGCTCCGTTCGTAGGGAGGGCGCGACAATTCCGGGGCACACCGCCGAGGGAGAGAGAGAAGCTGAGACTAATCCCTTTGGACCTTTGAGTAAGCACTAGGCCCATGCTCCATGGGTCCCCCCATCAAGGAAGCAAAGAATCTCTGGTGTCTCTTTTTGCCCAAATACTTTCTACGACCACAACCCTCTTCGAAATTGCGCTTGGAATTAAAGTTCTTGAAGGAGGAGTAAGAATGACGCTTCTGATTGACAAGAACTCTAAGACACGTGATTGCAGGGGCATTAGAAAATGTGATATTGCCCCAGTTCCCAATGACGTGATACATTAATATTACGACACTTCTTCAGAGCTCCGTACAGAAAGTACGTCAACACTCTGCGTCAAAGAATTTCGAATAATAGATTACCAAAGCTGGGCCGGAGAAGGAACTATTCTATTCTACGATTTATGCCACAACGCCGCCTCTAATCTCAACCCCCATGAACATGGCGTCTTTCCGCCCGTGGACAGGCCATTATGCCCCGCGCTCGTTATCAGGGGAGGCACTATCCCGCTTTGATCAGCACATTTTTCACGACGTCGTCACTCTCAATGTCTGCGTCTCCTGATTGGACAACAGAATGTTCTCTCCCTATTTTCCCTGCGTCTCGCCCGTCATCGCATGTATTATGTACGGACCCCGTTTCCGTGTTCCGTCGTGATTGATTTGCTCTCCGCCATCAACCAAGAGATTGGAAGAGGGAGGAAGGGGGGTGGACGACAACGAGCAGCAGCCCATTGCTGATTACTAGTGGCCAGCGCACTACCAGATGTCTCCTCACTGAATCGGCCGAAAATAACTGGACACTCCGGGGCGCCAAAAAGTGCATTTCCCCTACGTTCACTTACAGGACTTTCAGTCCGTTGTTAAATTACTTCAATCTAAGCCAAAACAAAATGGAGCCCATCTCCAGTAAGAACTCGCGCTTTTTTTCCTTGAAAACACCAACGAGTTAATTTGTTTTTCTGGGTACTTTATCTCGGAGGAGGAGGAGAAGTAGAGATCTCATGCCGCTGGAATCTCCGACGATGCATAGAGATGAGAACGGAGCAGAAAGTAAACGAGAGAGGGAGAGAGAGGGAGAGGGGGAGAGAGAGGGAGAGAGGGAGGGAGAGAAAGAGAGAGAGAGAGAGAAAGAGAGAGAGCGGGACGCACTGATTACATTGCTTCCGCGTCGATTTCGACGGCAATGACATCGCAGAGAATCGGGTTAGGAGAAAAAACAGTCGGGCAGTCGAGTTGAAGGGCACAGGGAAGATGCAAGTAAATCCCGTTCTCTATCAAGAACGGCATATTGTAGAGAACTTTGGAGATGCTTTCTAAGAGAAAGGAATGATGGAATAACAAACGTCCACAAAGATCAGGGAGATATGGAGTTACAACTTTTGTGCTCCCCTAGAATGCAAGGAAATACGAAATATCAACTGCTGATCTTGCCTAGAGAACAAGGAAAGACGATGCGAAAACTTCCGAACTTCGCTAAAGAGCAAAGTAAGACGAAAGTGACCATCAAAGCTAACCCCTTCGAACGCCGCCGACTTCCGGGATGGACTGCGAATGCGACCCATTACTAGTATTACACCACGCAGGCTCCCCCTCTGATTCCATTCCCTCCTCGGAACATCTCCGAATCAAGGAAGTATGAGTGTGATTGAAGAGGGCGGAAGAGGGGTATCCGCCATGACAGACGGGTTCCCGACTGACGCCCTTCCTCCCTCTCGAGAGAAGCCCCTAAATAGCCCCATAGAGAGGCCGAATGCCACTGGGAGCTGACCTCATTCTAAGACCTCTTCTAGAGGAGAGAAAGTTAAATAAACCGAGTCAACGCCATTTTTCGAGGAAGAGGTAAACTGGGACGGCGGCTAATAAGGTGGGTGGAGGCCCACATTGAATGGGCTGGGTCCACATGCGGGGCACACACACAGCTCCAACCCCCTTCTACTCCCTGGTAATGGGAGTCCTCGAGTTGAGCTGGGAGGAGAGGACGGGGAAGCAAGGCCATGACCCGTGTCCCAAACAGATTCGTTGTAGTCCGGAGAGGGTAGGGCAATATCTGCCGCCCTTGCATCGCGAGCTAGAATGCCTGGTCGAGACAGCGCCCAGGGCCCAGTGTACAATCCGGTAAGCAGAGGGGCTGGCAAACGACAGATAAGCTCACTTTATGGGCTTGTTTTGCTCCAAAACCGCCGGTGAGAGCAGAGACAATTTTCAAGTGGAGGGCGCGTTTACCCATCAAGGCACATGGTCTGAAAGTGAATCAGGTGAAAACTTGGCCAATGAATAATCGGGAGAGAGGAGAGAAATAGTGCGAAAAAGTCATCACCCGCGCCACATTCACAGCAACAATTTCTCGTGATTATTCTCCACCCCATGTGTAGCACGAGCGCGAGGGGCCAACTTCTCAATCATCAATACTCACCTCTAATCGGGGCGCCCCCCTCTTCAACACAATTCAGATAGAGTACCTTGATCTCACAGCGGGAACTCTCGAGTGTTATGCTACGACCAGTCGGACTCGGCACCGCTTCGCGGCGCCGACTCTGACTGGACACACCTCAAACTTGGATATTAAACCGGTGTGAAGTCATAGCCCCGCCCTCTACCTCAAACTTGGGTAATTAAACCGGTGACGTCACAGGTGTGAGGGGGCGGAGCGATTGTGCAATCGCACCTCAAACTTGGGTAATTAAACCGATGACGTCACAGGTGTAACAAAGTCACAAACAACGCGATTATTAAGGTAATGGATGATCAAAGATTATGTAAACAATTATCCCTCAATTTCCTCTAAATAACAAATTCCTTAAGTTGTTGTCGAGGTTGAAACACGCTCGTATTAGCCGATAATATTCAACCAATTATTCGGAAATAATACGAGCTCACAAAGCCGGGTTTCATCACGTGAAGTCGTGAAAGTGATAAAGAATTGAACAAAGCCGTGATCGAAAAACTAACCTACAAGCACGGAGACTTGGGGCCAGCGACAGTATAAATAGCTTGGGCCGGCTTATGCTCGCGCATACTGATCGCGGCAGAAGACGAGAGGCGTAATCGGTATATCAATACACCCGCCAGTCCCCCTCCCACCAGCTGCGCCCGAATGACAATGGGAGAACTTTATGTTGATCGAATCTCGAGCGCCAATCAAAACTTTGCTGAACCAACAAATTGGAATGAGTCAGCTCATCAAATTCAATCGCCCCCCGAGTGCTGCTGACACATCGACGATTCCAGAAAAGGAGAAAGAAGGTAGGATAAGGTCCCAAAATGACAAGCTCTCAAGCGTCACCATGATAACAGCGCATTGATCGCAAGAGCCCTCAAGACGTGGCCAATAAATTCTGCTGATTTCAACGCCAGAGCGGGATCCTATGGTTTGAAGTCCGTACGATATCACTACTATACAACTATGTGCGCTTCTAACGACAGGGAGCCATAAAATCTATCCGGGAAGACGCACTAAAATCCTCCCGAATCCAAAGCTTTCTTCCCCTTCTACTGATAACTGGGAAGAACGCAAACCTGCTGAGCCACAGTAAACCTGAATCCACCGAACCGCCGAACACGCCGAGAGAATCAATGCAAGACAAAGAGGAAGAAGAAGGGGGGAATCATGTCTGACGGCGGCACAAGAAACCAACGACGAACGGAGGGATGGCGTAAGAAATCAATCGAAGGAGAGTCGAGTTGGTCGGGGGCCGCCGCCGCGTTTCGATTCAATGCACACACACTCACACTGGTAATCAATCCATCACTCGAGAACGACTGGGAGACGATCAAAGAGGCGGCAAATGCATACACATATTCGAGCCAATAACAGCCCTCCCGCTGTGAGTAGCCGCCGTTACTTTCGATCAGTGTTCGAGAGAGGAAAGGGAGCGCAGGGTCCCCCCCTCCAAATATATGGCAATACTCCGTCTAGCCGCAACGGGGAGATAGGATGACGAAACGGGGCTCGTTCTGTGATTCATATCGTCGTAAATAAGCGTGTGAAGAAGAACAAGAGCGGATCAGCTGGGGGGTGTGACCTCCCAGTGAGAGATCACACAACAGCTGTGAGAGATTGACTCGGAGTGCTTCCAGAGGGAGGAAAGATTGAGCCGGCGGCATCGGGTCGAGCTGATCTTTCCCCACTGCATAAGTATACCGTGGGAGAGGGCGAGAGCGTGCGCACGGGTCGATTTGTGTACGCTCTCCGACTCTCGCTTCCCCCTTCGTCTCTCAACGAAACGGAAAGGGAGATGCGGTTTTAACTAAGCGCTCAGGAACCAACGAGAACGACCACAATGCAACGTGTGAAAACGCTGCAGAGAGACTCTCGAGTTTTTTTCTGGAGAAATTGTACTCCTCAAAAAAGGAGTGTTTCTCGATAATAATGAGGCAAAGATCAGCTCGAAAATCCAGACTTCCTCGTGGAACCGTCCACTCGAAAACACGTGGGTAAAAACTAATTCGGATATCCATCAGGGGAGACGAAATCGAGAGATGAATCGCGAGCAAATCTGCGTAGAAGCTTCGGAGAACGAAGAGGAAAATTAGAGAGAAGCGGGCCAACATACAAGCAGCCGCTTATTGCGAATGGACAGCACGAGCGTGTTATCGGCGTGCACAATGTTTTTTGGAGCCTGGTCTATTTTGGGCGCCTTCTTCCAGTGGCAGTCTTATCGTTGGTGCATCTTTTTGTCCATGATGGCATGGAACAAGCGCTAGGCGGAGAAAGAAGAAGAGCCAGTCACTCCTCGAAAAACATGGCGACAACCATCATTAGACATGCAGTAAGACGTCGTCGTCAGCGCCGAAAATAGGCGGAAGGGCCATATTGGAAAGTTCCGGGAACTTGATGAAAGACCGGACGAACAAGGACCAACATATCCGCTCAGCGACCAACGAATCATAAAAAAGGGATTCCAGAAAAATCCGCGGCAATCTCCGATTCCATTTCTCTCGCTCTCATACACACACGTTGGAAAGAGAGCAATGAAACGAGCAAGGGGGAGCACCTCTAGAGGGTCTCTGCACGTCCAAAGTGCACGACTAACCTCTCAAATTTCGCCGCGACACTGACCTACTAAATGAAGAACTTTGACACAAAGACACGAGCATATCGGCGTAAGATCTAATGGCTCCTGATCGATCGAATCTAACGGCATGTGAGGGGGAAGCTTTCCAATCCAAAATGAACAGCTAACTGGTGGCCTGTGAAACCTCTCAAGTTCAGTGGGTATCCGGAAAGGGAATCCAATCAAATCAAACCACATCTCTTACGAGGCGGAGAAGCACGGGGGAATGAGGAAGAGAGGATGCGATAGGGAAAGGAACTGATGGGTGGGGGGACATGAAGAAAGGAGGAAGCGAAAGGAAACCCATCTGTCTCACACGAGCGTGAAGGAGCCGCAAACTAGGTGCGACACACGCAATCCAGATATGGCCAAGCTTGACTCAATGAAAGGGACGAGTGCAGAACTCTCTTCAGGGAGAGTGAGAGCGATGAGAAGAAAGGAGAAGCTCCTTCCCCCTTTCTTCTCATCGCGTATTTTTATCCGATACTAGTCGACCAGTTCTCGTTTGAAAGCTGATCGTGATTAGATACCATTTTTTGATATTACGTGTTTTTGTTTGCTATCGATAAGAAGAAAGAGGAAGAGAGCATCGCGTTTTATCCGATACTTTCAGACCAGTTCTCTTAGAAATCTGCTTGTTTTGACACTAATTTGATCAAATATCATGTTATTTTGCTTGTTATCCGCTTTCGTGTGACGGAAAAATACTCTACTTCCGGAAACGTTTCCCACATAGATCGAATAGATCCCTCGGAGCGTGGGAAGACACATGCGCTGCATGCCCTCATTCTGAGATCGATGGAAACACATTTGCTAATGCACCGCGTCTATTCCGAAGGAAAAGAGAGTGGCAAAAAACTGGCACCCAATCTAGACTGATTAGGTTCTTTCTGGAGCACGAGAAAGTTTCGCCGGGGGAAGACAATCTGAAGCCATTGCTAATGAATCCAATCCCACGGGACGTTTCAGTGAAGGCCTCGGGCCAAATGAAGCCAAGGACTCAAGTCCGATCTAGAGGTCTCTAGATGCACCGACTTCCATACGACTAATCTTCAAATAGCATCTCGTATGTCATGTGCCCAATATGAAACTTCATTATCGTGCCGTGGATACGGAAGTTTTCACAATTCGGCTATGAAATTCAAGTCATGTTGAACAAGAACATACTAGGCATCCTACTTCGTCAAAGAGAACATAATTCTAGAGCACTGGAACCAGTACAGGAATACCCAGAGCCCTTTTCCGCTCTCCTGGATCAGTCCCTGCAGAGAAATAAGCCGATTCGCAAACTCTACGGGTTCCGCAGATCAAGGTGACGCGATAAAGAAGAGAACGACCGTGCCGCAGTCAAGAGGTCGAACACCGAGGATCAGTTATTTTTAGCGTATCAACATCGAGTGATATCAAATTATGACGAAAACAGGAATTTTCAAACAGCCGCCTGAAAACCCAAACTTTTCCTTATTGACCCGTCCATCCTTATCAATCTCATCGTAGCTATCAAGCGGTCCTTGGAAAACAGCCCCAATCTTCAAATAGCCGTTAGAAGGCCAAGCAATCAACACCCCTCCGCCGATTCCCGATCAACACGGACGATGAATAAGCGCCCTTTGGTGGTGGAAAATGGATGATGAAATTGAGAGGTGCATCGCTTCCAATCTCAAGTATCGTGGGAATAAATAGTTGATATTAGAATCTTATACAGGACGATCATCAACTGGAATTTAAAACAGCGCTAATTGTAAATTAACTGCAACTTGTATCTCTCTGGTTTAGGATCTTTCCTTTTCTCCTTCTCTATCAGCCAAAATTTAAAACACCACTAATTGTGTTCAAGTCGCAGCGTCTATCCCACTGGTTTACGAGCAAAAGACTGTTGGACCTCGTAGATGATAGCAAGCCATCACAACAGACGGTGGGTGTCCACATAGATACAATTTTTGTTTAGATTGCCTATGTCACTCACATCAAGCAAAACTGAAACCACCCTAAATTGCAGAAGAGCTGCAACGTGGATAACACTGGTTCAGGGAATGCCAAAAATACAGATAAAAGCAGCATTTTAGAGACATAAAATTTCAACTTCAAAAATAATTAATCTGAAATAATAAAAGTACACACCTCTTCGAGTGCATATCCTTCGAGGCTCCTCCTCCTGCTTCTCTCCTCTCGCGTGCCTCGTCTGCGTCTCTGCGTGCTCGTCGACTTCCGACGATGATGGACGACAGATCACGGAGGCGTCCTCCGCGCGGTCTGAAAAGGGATAAGATCAGTACACCATCTATTGATTGACGACCGTAAAGTAGCGTACGCCGTTTCGAGCGCCACACTCGATGGAATTGTACACGGACGGTTCCAAACAATGTTTTGGCAAACATATTAGTAAGAGAAGAGCGTGTAGCCTCCCGCGCGGAAAAAAAACAAGACATCACCCGATGAGATAAACGCAGTAACGACAGGGGGTTCTCAACGCGTGTTACTACGTTTGCGCTATTCGGCGATCGTTGATGATGAGATAAACGTCATAGCGCTTCGCGATGTTTCGCTCATAGCTACTGCGAATATTTCTACGCTTTCTCGTCCGGCATTCCTCATTGCCTGACAGTAAATCGATCGAAGTATCCAATATATGAAGGTGTCCTCACTTTCTGCTTGCTGATCCGGTGGAGGCGGAGCTATCAGTGCGCGAAACCGCCGCTGGTCCCCGTGTGGACCTCTCCTGAAAAATAGATACCAATAATTGCCCGTTGCAAACCCCGTGAATCGCTGAAACACATAGGGTGGAAATATAATTAGGAGCGATAGTCCATAATACAAGGAGCAGGTTCACTGACAACAATTCAAATAACCATCACAATATTCGGAAAAGTCCTGAGCACAAGGAAGACAGTAACCCAATTCCGACTTCCTCGGATTCCTGTACTCCGGGTCAACCTGCTCTTCAGGTATCAGAAAGTGTCGATAACTCACATGGATCAGGCCCCCCACCTGCTTGCCCCTGCTCTCCTCTCCTCCTCGTCGAGTAGTCGAGGTCGTTGCGGGCCCGAATCCGTGCACCGTCGACACCGAGAACGACGACTGCGCCCGCGAGTCGCCGAGCCTGAAAGGCTCAAATAAATATAAATAAGTTCCCAAATATAAAAAAGATTTTATATCAATAATAGAGACACGAGATGCATTCAAGTGGTTAGGAAGACATTTTGCTACAACTGTTTCTAAAAAAAGATCAATAAACATGAAAGTGAAATCAATACAAGGACCGCTTCATCCCCAGAAGATTGAGTGGTAGGGAGGAGAGGAGGAGGTAATGCCGCCAGGCCGGCCGCCTCCTTCCTCCTTCTCCATCTCCCCTAATTCGATGTGACACCGCAACGGGGACGTCGTCGTGTCCTTTTCCGGTCTCACACTCAGAAAACATCCCCCCCCCCTTTTCGATGATGTCGTGACGACGCAAAAATATTCGGGCACAAATACAGTGCCTTCTTTTTTTCGAAACGCTATCAACTAGTCCACAACAGTAATTGATGCGTCAATGAACTGGGGAATAACTCATCAAAACACTTCTTGTCACAGTTTTGTCGATAAAGATTCAAAAATGGTGGCGAAAGAAAGGAGACACACCCTAGTAGTCAATCGGGATGTGGAGGGGTCTTTTCACACGTAGAGAGCATGAAGCCATGCTAGGGTGAGAAAAAAGTCGGAAATGAAACGAGCGTCCTCCCCCCTATTCGTTCCCCCCACTAACGGAGCTCTCCTCGTCTTCAGAAATTGATGAAGAAGAACACTCAGTTTGCAAGGAGGGGACAGAAAGCGACGAGGCAGGTTTATCGAGAAGAATTGACGTAGCTCGAAGGGGAGATACTGGGGGGATAATTAAATCCATCCGTATCCTATTCTCACGAACAGAAGGGACGCTCACGGTGAGCACATTTCCACGCTCACATTCAGCTATTTGCCCTATTTTCGTCGGTTAAATTTTCGTTCAGCGGGGAATAGCAAGGGCCACACTTCCACGTTCGTAATGACGTATGCAAATAATTTCCCCGAATCTAAAGTCAGCGCATTTCGCGGGTAAAAGGAATCAAGTAAGGGAGCAATTGTTCGGTCAGAGGCGGGCAGAAGAAGATGGGGCTCATTGGACTGGGAGCGTCGTCGTCCTTCCCCCCATTCGAAAGGGAGGAAGTTTGGACTCCAATCACCGTGGCTACCGGGGCGTCTCCACTAATGAGGGACCGAGGAGAGGAGCGACGTCAAAGCACCAAGGGTCGCAAGGGGTGCCACTGTACTCTTTTGGGCAGCACTAGCATGGGAAGGAACTGGACTGAATTCTCGATCAATCTGTATGAAATACGCCGTAATTCCTGTTACGAAGCCTTGTAAAGCCAAGCTACAATTTAGAACGCTGCGTAGCATCACAAATTACAGGAGCGCATTCCAGAAAACGCGCTATAATTTCTGGAAAAATATGTAGCCGGTCATTGCAACGGAATCACTCTCCTCTTTTCGATACTGGTGAGGCAAGAAAGCTCATTCACTAATTAGCCTAGCGGATGGAGAGGAATAATGAAAGAGTAGTGGGACGAGTCTAAAAAGAGGGCTCTCACAGCACGTGACCATAGATTGTCGCTAAGACAGGGAACCACTCCCTAAGCCGGCAACAGCACTCCA
Organism: Levipalatum texanum; assembly: GCA_014805385.1. Classification (NCBI taxonomy): domain Eukaryota; kingdom Metazoa; phylum Nematoda; class Chromadorea; order Rhabditida; family Diplogasteridae; genus Levipalatum; species Levipalatum texanum. The sequence goes on from JACMIG010000405.1 coordinate 24,264, forward strand.
CTATGCATGTGAGCGGGTGCCAGGGTGGCTGCTGCAAACCTTCGGAGCGAGACCGCGATCTCTCGGGCCGTTATAAGATGAGCACGAAGGAGATGAGTCATTTTCGAGAATCTTCTCAATGCAATCAATTTGAACTTCCCGCGAAAAACACTATTCAAAGGAATTTCAAGCTATAGCGGAGATCGGCATTAAATCAATTGTTGTGATCAGAGTATAGAGGAGAAGCCGTCCCTTAACCCGATCCAAACTAGTTACGGCTCCTGAGCGAGGATCAGGCAACGATAGGAGGGCAGAGAGAGAAAGAGAGTGGAAGCTGGCACTGGTCATCGAAAAAGAAATGGAAAACATCTGGCATCTATAATATCTTTCGAGCTTTCTTTTCAACGACTTCCTCAACGTTAACGAGTGCGTCGCTGGCTTATTTTTCATCTAATTTGTAAGTCTTCCCATAATTTCGCGTTCCCGGTGCAAAAATGCCAAACAAAATGAAGAAGCCTCATAAGTGCCCATTTTTCACTTCAGCTGACAGGAATGTAGGACGGAGGGGATCGCAAAATAAGCTGTCGATGACCCAGTGTATAGCGATCACAGCTGGATTACGACAGAGATTCGCCCTTATATTACTCTCCCTCTCCAGTGAACATCTACTGGTGCCAGGTACTGCCGGGATATGAATAGTGCAGAATTTTGTGGAGGATTTGTCACAGGTGTGATATTCCAATGAAGCTACGAAATAGATGGGGAGAACAATTTAGGGCATAGTTTGATCGTGCCAAATTCTTTGAATGAACAGTGTTTTCCAGTGCCACGTTTCTCGATTTTCATATGTATTTTATATTATTAGAATTAAAAAAAACCAATTTTATGATGAGTACCCCGGATTGTCGTCGCGGGATGAGCTGCCGCCGAATCCTCCGAAGCCGAGCCAGCTGGCGAGGGAGAGACGGGAGTGTCCACGGCGCCGATGCCTCTCCGTCATTCCGCCGCCATCGTCGGGGAGCTCACTGTAAGAATGATTTTGTATTTTAGCAATACATGAAAATTATCGTTACAGAAATGAGAAAATTATGCTGAACAATAATTACACAATTTTATTCACAATAAGCGCTACACTTATTTTTAAGAAGAACCAGCTACATTTTCTGGTAGGAATATTGATTATTTCAATTCGGCAAATATCACCTGATGTCGTCCTCGCGCCCATCCTCGACGAGTGTCCCGAGAGATTGCATCTCTGAAAGATTGTTATTTTAAAGGGGAACATAATCTGAAGGCAACAAATCGGAGTGGAGGGCGAAATTAAAGCCCCCGCGGGGCGCGTAGTGGCACGAGTCGATTCGCATCCCCCCCGTTCTGACAGCTGCACACCTCCTGTGTACGTAACCACAGGGAAGAATCAGGAGGACGGAAAAACAAAGAGTATTTTTTCGCGCGTCAAACGTGTCGTTTTTCTAACAATATTCCCAAATATTGTGATCAGAGCTAATACAGAGCTGCAGAATGGGCGGAGGGAGGGGGTGTATTTTCAAGCTGTAAATGTGTCTCGTTATTATATAATAGCAATATTGTTGTAGTATTTATTATATTTAGAATATAAAGGAGTGGAAGGAGGGGAGGGGAGTGTTCCCTAACCACGCGACGGCAGCGCCGCACAATCGAGATAAGGCGGAAGGGGGAAATGGAATTTCTCGCCGCCCCCCACCATCCAATACGGGAGAGCAGGGCAACAGCTGAAGGGGGCATCCCCTCTCACAAAACAGGACACGGCCCTCAGGGTCTCATCAGAGCCGGACCCTGATGAGAGGCTGGGCAGCAGCAGTAAATAATAGGGAGGACTACCAACGCAGAGGAGAACAAAGATCGTGGTATTCGCCGGGAAGAAATACTTATATAAATCAATAGGAATATAACTTATATTATATAAGCTACATATAGCTGATCTAACGCAGTAGGAAACACGTATTGATTATATAAATATCATAAGTAGTATTCCAGTGATGCTGGCCCGTGAAAGGATGGGCATTATCCTACTAAATCTAATTTATAACAAATGCGTGTTTTCTTTTCATCGCGAGGCGTATTCGTTCTATGAATCGAGCTGATTCATTAGAACAGAGGCACCGGATGGCAGTGGCAGCAGTCTCATAATTGAATGAGCCGCGCCACTCGGAAAGGCGCCGAGGCAGACTGCGGAAATAAGAGGGATTTCCAAGGAAGTGCTCCCCTCTATTCGGCAATCACTCATTGCTCCGGAGTGCGCCCAGGGGACCGTCGGATGATTCCGCCTCACTCGGTCCAGAGCCGAAGACCGCCCAGCCATTAGGACTCACTCAGCAATTCGTGGACGCCAAAATGGAAGAAGGAAACGGGTTAAAGATAAATCTTTCAGAGAGGGAAGCCCGGCTCGACGCCTTGGCCAATTGAAGGCACTTCAGGAAAGGACTGACGCAAGTCCCCAAAGTCGGCATTTATTGGATTCGAACTAATGAAAGAACCGGACTGACGTTAAGTGAAGGGATGGAGAAGCCAAAGACGAAGAAGATATAACAAGTAGAAAATATCGGAAACGCACATAGGGCAGTGACTGTTATTACGAAAGTATGCATCTAGGGATAGGGAATATTTCTAATACATTACATAGATCAGAAAAGATGCCCAAGCATTGCAAAATAAATATGAAAACAACACGAGGCGGTCGCAAAATTACAGGGTGGTGCGTCTCCGAGTGTATCACGAGGAGGACGAGATATCGGAAATTATTCTATTCCACAGATTCCGTATCGGTGCAAGCCGCTGATTTACTTCTTTTTCACGGATGAGATACGTCTGAATGTCTTATTCGAATTCAAATCTACGTATTTCACGAATTAACGATTATTGTCTTTGTCTGGAATTGAGAAGTCATTGTTCTCCCTCCCCCCAGCGCGCGTCACTTGCGTCTTCTCCTACCCTTGTCTCCTCCACGAGACTTCACGATCGGATGGCGATGTTCTTCTCCGAGGTCGAATTATAAAAATAAATAAATTTAATAACATAAAGAACTATTTTTATAGTCCTCCTAATATGTAATCCGCGCGGAAACACAATTGAGTAGCATTCCAGATCCTTCAACTGTGCCTCGTTGCATCTACGGTTTTCCTGACCTCCTCTCTTCTCATTCAGTGCGGGAAGGTTAATAAAATAATATTATTTTAAATCATTCGAACAATAATAATATCGATTAAAGTGGCGGAAAAAGACGAAGACCCCGTCCAGTGATGGGCCACTGCCACCGGGTACGGTCATGCTCGAGGCAAACTCTCGCGAGCGCATCGACGATCTTGCCAAAGTAAACTTCCACCGTTTATTACCTCAGACTTCCACTGATTAGCACCAGATCTATTCCCCGGCACTCAGGCACAAGATGAACGGCGCAAAAAGGAGGACGCTGAACGAAGGAAGACTGTCGACATGTGCGCCACCGACCCGATCGCAGACTGGAATCGAAAAATAAATTCCAGGATTTCGCGCCTGTTCGTCAACGAAACGACGGTTGCCGATGCAGCAAAGAAGGAGGCTGCCTCCAAGAAAAGAGACCCCGTCAGAAAATTAATACCAGAGCATTGTCGGGAACCACAAAAGTCGACGTTTTGACCGTGGAACGCACTCTGTAGATCAAGAGTCGATAAATTCGATGAATTCGACCACCGTTTGGTTTCCGACAATAATATGTATTGTATTATGTTTATCATGAAGTCTGCTAGTGTTCAAAAGCGGAACGCTAAAATATTTTTCAGAAAAAAATCCCGGAAACCTCGAAGTTCATCGACGTCGAGATGCGGAAAGCTTCCAATAAGGAGAATAATGCCAAGGTTGGGAGGTTCCACAACGAGAGCCTGGATTACGGTATCTTCCAGAGGTCTCCACCCCCGGAGACTCCCCCTGCTACAACTCCGCTGCACCGCGCATCGACTCCCCTGTCTGCCGAGGTCCTGAGTGGAAGAGCCTGAGAGCTCCCAGTGGATCATGGTAGTCGTTTAGACGAGCCCCTGGGATCGCACGAGTCGCGAGAAGATCTCCTCCCGCCGTTCCACTCGCGATTCCCGTCGCAGCAGGGTACGGTAGGAATCTGCAGTACGGTAGAATATTGTATGGTACGCTAGGATACTGTAGGGTAGAGCAGGATACTGTAGTTCCACGGACAGTGTAGGCACTAGGACATTCAAGATCTACTGTATGTATGCGACACTGAATGAGAGGATACTGTAATAGTATATTGTCGAGAACCCAAGTGCTTCGAAATTCCTTCTATTATAGTTGCACAGTGTCGCTGTATTTGAGGATACTGTAGCCCTTTCCTTAGGATACCGAAACCTTGATTTAGGTCAAAACTGCAGAATACTGTAGGCTTACAGTAGGCCTTCCAGGCATCGGCGGAACGGGACGACAAGAGTTTCAAGTCTCGCAGAAGGTTGGAGAGATGGAAGATCAAAAATCAAATAGCAAAGATCAAACATTTATTTTGCAGCTCTCGCGAACGCATCGTGGTTCCGCTGGTGTAGATCTTTCCTCCAAGAGTCCCATTCAAGACCTGTTCCCTTTTATTGCTCTGTCCATTCTGTGAGCCGCTGTCTCGAGATAAAACGTGTTTAATTGTATTTATTGATTCATCGAGGGAATTCGTGTTCATTGTATTTATTTGTTCTTCGTTGGAAAATACGATGTGAAAAATACGCCGTGTGGGATTCTATCGGAAGCATTCGGGAGTCGGGGAAAAATAGGAAAACCATTGAACAGGTTTCTATTCTTCAGTGATCTATTTACTGATGCCTCCATTCAATATCGCACAGCAAATCAGAACGCGGAAAAAAATGGTCACCGGTTAGGAATGAAGGATGACAGCACTTTTTGACTGCATAATCATGCTCAAGCAGATTTTAATTGATTGGAATTATCGACATTGATCTCGTTTAATCAAGTTTATTACAGAATTAACAATAGAAACACGCCGTTTGAAAATCTAAACAACCCTTGAAAATGCAAACGCCAGTGCGGCTGTTCAGTATACGATTCAGCGGCGCATACTGTAAGTTGTTGAGACGCTCGTTTGCGCGGGCTGCGGTCCCAAATCGATTGATTGAGAGATGATCGATATTTGAATTTCGCGGCCATATTGATTTGCATCACTATTGATTTGCATGTTCCTTATGAGAGATCAGTGAAACATGGATCATTTTGCGCGCGCCTTTTGCGAGGAATTCTTTCCGGAAGCTTTCCTGATGTAATTCCGCTCCTGCTCTTGAGTTATCTCCCGGCGGATCCTCCTCTTATTTATTGTTCATGTCCGCTGTCTACTAGTGTGTGGAGTGTTTATACCTTAATTGTATTGATTGCAATCAACGCTTAGCGTCCAATGTGAATGAGAAGTTCCATGAATTTTTCGGAAATGTCTAATTCTAACACTTTCCCGAAAGTGATACGAGGTGTTGGAGTTTAACGAACTTTTTCTTCATCTTTTCGGAAAATATCGATCAGCAATATTTTCTCTGCTTGCTCGCCCATGATTACAACAGGAAATATAAATATTTTATTGCAGTAGATAGCCGTACAAAGAATGGATTCGGCAAGCTGTCCTCCCAATGGGAACAAGGTATTCTTTCCACATCTCGTCATGGAAATGGACGGCGATTCAGAAGAAGTACGAGCGCCTCACGAAGGCCGTCCGCCCCACGCACTACGACCTCAGCCTCAGTCCGTGCCTCGAGAGGTTTGCTCTTTTTTGCGATTTCCGTCTTTCAATAATCATTTGCGAGTCATACTGCAGTACGTAGTCTGATGTCTCATGTCATTGGGTTCACTTGCTCTGATTCACTACGTCCCTTACGTTAGGCGGAGACATCTCGCTGTTTGAGGGGAAATAAACTTATCAGCATCGGTTCTTATCAGAACCGGTTTTTTTACAAGAAATCGACATACTGATTATATTTCATTGCAACGATATTACCACAAAAAAGTTAATTGCAGCTTTACATCGCCTGGCAGTGTTGCCATCGACCTCGATTTCTCGGCCCCGCAGCAGGCCATCAAACTCCATGCCGCCGAGAACCTCCAGATCAAGAGGGCCGATCTCAAGCTACCCGATGGCTACGGTGAATTCATATATTTTTATCATCATTTTCATTTTCATTTATCTTAATAATCGCGTTGTTTGCGACGATGTTAGACCTGTGACGTCATCGATTGCGCAATATTGTGCAATCGCTCCTCCCCCTCATTCCTGTGTCACCGGTTTAGTTACCCAAGTTTGAGATGTATCCAGTCGGAGCTGGCGCCGCGAAGCGGTGCCGAGTCCGACTGGTATACATTTATTTTAGTTGCTAATTGCATTTGTACATGTACGACCAGTTGTCGGCCTGTTTTCGAATTATATGAGTAATTATCATTGCAGTTATCTTCGATCTGCGCGCCGAAAGGGCGGTCGACGAAATGCTGATTCTCCACCCGTCTTCTACCATTCCGAGTGGAAAGGTAATAAAACTGGTAAATCCCCAGCCACAAAGTGCATCCACACGCATTGCGTGCCTCGATTTCATGCAAATTTCACTTGAATAGTTACACGCTCTGAAAACCCCGTGGATCGTGACGCAATTTCAGTCTAAGAAACTCTAAAAGAAGTTCCGGGAAAGAAGTTAAGCGAAGCACAACTGTCTTGTTCTCAGAAAATGTGAAAGTCAAAATAGACGGTCGGTGCAATTGGTTCTGTAATGTGGAAATTTGCAGGCCACGCTTTTCATCGATTTCGTCGGCGAGATCGGGTCGAACATGGGGGGATTCTACCGCAGTTACTACACGGCTGCGGATGGCACGAAGAAAGTGCTTGCAAGCACGCAGTTTGAGGTGTTTATTTATTGATTTAATTCCTGTTTAGTTATTGATTGGTTAATGATCGCTTAATTCACAGGACGTGCACGCACGCAAGGCCTTCCCTTCCCGACGAGCCCGAATTCAAGGCCACGTTCGATGTGCAGCTGACGGTCGACAAGACACTCACTGCACTCTCCAACATGGTATGGGGCACGAATATTTATTTGGTCTGCATTATGGTGCGATTGATCCCTATATAGTAGTGTTCAACACGAACATTCAATTATTGCTTACTTTATTGCAATTCTTTTTTGTACTATTCATTATCGTTCAGAATGTTGTCTCGGAATCTGTCGTGGCTGGCGACAAGAAGGTGGTGAAATTCGCCCGCACTCCCATCATGAGCACGTATCTGGTCGCCTTCTCCGTCGGAGATTTCGAGTTCGTTGAGGTAAATTCGTATATAATTATCTTATCTTATATGCCAAAATTAAAAGAAGTTGATAGATAGTTCACTTTTCGACAAATGATAGGTAACAACCAATTGAACACTTTTTTAAAAATCATATTTCAAGCCTGTTATGCCTAAGAACTGGTGGGAACCATATTAATTCAGGGCAACACGAAGGATGGCGTGCGTGTTCGTGTGTACACAGTGCCCGGGAAGAAGGATGAGGGCAAATTTGGACTCGACAACGCCATTCGAGCCATCGACTGGTTCGTTACATTATAAGAAAGGGCCGGATAAAAGAGGACCGAAAATGCATATCTCGCGAGGTCCATGGATTTATATTCCTCGGACTCCATGCGTCGGTGCGCAACATGTTGTTTTTGGCATTTTTATTCGGCTGTCTCTGTTGACAGGATTTATCCGAAATGTCTGGCTTCTCTTCATTTGTCTGGTCCCTTGCAGTAGAGATCTTACATTTTAATTAATCGTAAATCGTTTTGCTTGAAGGTTCGGCGAGTGGTTCGGTATCCCGTACGTCCTTCCCAAGTGCGACCTCATCGCTATTCCCGACTTCAAATTTGGAGCCATGGAGAATTGGGGCCTCGTCACGTTCCGCGAGGGCTTTGTTCTGTTCGATCCGCACAAGTCAAGCAGCGCGAGGATGGGCGCAATTGCTATCACTATCGCCCACGAACCGGCTCACATGTGGTTCGGAGACCTCGTCACCATGGTATAATAGTTATTTAATTAATTGTAATTGCTTGCAAATTATCGATTATTTGGCAATTATTGCACAATCACTCAAGCTCCAGAACATTATCCCAAAACAATTATCAGTAGTAATGAGGGCATTTTGGCAACGTTATGGACCGTGATAATAACAATGATTTCGTTTTCAGGAGTGGTGGACGGATCTGTGGCTGAATGAGGGATTCGCTTCGTTCATGGAGTACCTCTTTGTCGGCCACAACTACAAGGAGTACAAGATCTGGATGCATTTCGCGAGGTGCGTTTATTGGGGTGGAAGGACTGTATCCATTACCTTGTTTAGGATGGAAATTACGAAGGCAATGGACATGGACGCCCTCCGCAGCAGCCATCCCATTGAGGTACGGCAATTTGCGAATGTTTTAATTAATTTATTTCCTATATTCAGCTTCCAATCGATCACCCGGATGATGTGAAGTTCGACTTCATCACGTATAAGAAGGGCAACTGCATCAATCGCATGCTCTGCGAGTACCTCGGAGAAGAGACCTTCCGGGTTCACTCCTTTCCCTATCGATTTATATAGAACCAATATATTCAGGCCGGCCTTCGCATTTACATCGACCGCTTCCAGTACAGGAATACAACGACGCGGGACCTGTGGGAGGCGCTGTCGGAGGCATCCGGACTGGTGTGTGCATATAACGTGTTGCCAAACACAAAAAATTCTTCCAAGACCTCGTAAAATTAAAGACGCAGGTTGTAGTCGAAATCTGCGTCTTTCCCTTTACTCCTCAAAACTATATTTGAACGCGCAGTATTTGTCGTCCTTATGGAAGTATCATTTCAGGATATCGCCGAGATGATGTCGGGCTGGACGCAGCAGACGGGATTCCCCGTTGTGGAGGTGGAGGGGATCAAGAGCGAGGGAAGGTCGGTCTACCGGCCCCCGGGGGCGGGGGGCGGGCGGGGCGGGGGGGCGGGCGGCGGCGGGGGGGGGGGGGGGGGGGCGGG
>JACMIG010000406.1:0-10942 GCA_014805385.1 Levipalatum texanum
ATTTTCCAGTGTTCTTCGATCTACCGTACCCCGGCAATTGACCCGTGGCAAAAAATATTGCACTTTCCCTGGTTCCCTCCCTTAGAGGAGTCTAGCGCCCCATGTCGCACCTGGAACTCCGCTCGCCGGTCCAAAATCTTCCCTTGTTAGCGATAAGCGAAAAAGAGGGAACAGAGCGGACGGAACGCGAATTTAGACGCGTTTGGTTCGCCGATAATACTTACCGGTCCTCCGCACTTCCTCAGATACGAGTCCTTCCGATGTGACGTAGATGCGCATGAGGGAATCGGCTTCCGTCGTCAGCGAATATTCGAAGAGCGCCTAATTTTATGCAAGTAATTATTGCCCCGGTGAAAGTGCTTTGGCCCCCAGGTTTTTTTTTAAAAACGATGCGAATGACACGCCTTCCACAAGAGGACGAATCATTGTCCACCGCATCGGTCCCCCCAATATTATAATATTTTTACCTTTTCCCACTTCTTCATAATGGCCTCGGAGCTGGCATTGTTATAGATTGCGTGGAAGTTGACAGCGATCAGGCCGCAGCCCTCGACCACTTGGGAGCTGAAAATAGTATTCATATTGGCGAATCGAAATGCGTTTCACTATTGTTGAAAACAGACTAAATGGAACTTATGTCAATGTTCAGTTGGATTGGATATACGTCTAAAAAATTATAGTGATTTAGTTTTCGGGAAAATACGATGGATTCTTCTTTCGCCTACAGTGCGTTGAGCGTGGAACTCTTAGTGCAAAAAGCATGGCTACTCCGCTACGAGTGTTCGACTGGCAGTCAAAATGCTCACCGATTATTGACGTGGACCTCGAAGATGTTGTTGGCGAGGTAGACGCGGTGCCCGAAGACGTCCATCGTGGGGTACGTAAGCTAGAATAAAATATTCAATGTGCCCGAGGACAGCAGATGTAGCATTATGTGTGTGGATCAGAAGTTTTGTATCTGAGAGACTACGATTTACAGAGAAAGAACAGGGTTTGTACACTTTTCCGGAATGATTTTATATTTAAACTTTTTCTGACCTTTACGTGTGTCTGCTTGCGCGTGATAGTATCCCGGAACATCGTAAGGAAGATGTTGACCTGAAAATATGTATTTTCAACTATTATGGAAACCATTTCGGTTGTTAAAACATGTATTTTGCTTTATTTTCAATCGCACATCCGATAATTCTCACCGAATCGCTCGTTTCGCACTGAGTTCCACAGAAATCGGAATAGGAGTAGTCCTTTCCTTCGTGCTCGACCTGAAAGGATGCAATATTCCGTGCTAAAAAAAGCAAAATCCTGGTTTGGATATATATGGGAAACATATCCAAACCAGGATTTTGCTTTTTAAAAATAAAGACCTTGAGTTTGTACTGCAGAAAATCCTCAATCTCCAGCGCCTTTTCGATGTATCTGCAAAGTTGTGTTTAATCTTGCGTCAGCCGATTGCACTACATGTAACGGGTGCAGTGCTAAATTGTAACGGGTGCAGTGCTAAAATTTGACACCTACGGAACGGATAAACGCGTACCCGGGTCTTAGAATATTTCCCTTATCCGCTGCCTGCAAGGCCACAACGACGTGGAAGGGCGAACCAAGCTCCTGGAAGAACTCCCGCGCAATCGCGAATTCGCGGCTGCAAATTAGTGTTATTATTTATTCTTTAAAATGGAATTTGAGGGGAATTTCAGTGAAATATCCGTATCAAATACAAGTGACAAGTGGGCTGAAGTGTAAAAACAACAGTACTTTATATCAAAATTGAAAATAAGGTGATTAAGGTTTTTTCGTCATGATCACAACACAATTAAAACAGAAAATCGGTAAAATGTGTTTGATTGAGAGTTTCATTCTGTCTTTGACCGAATGGTGCTGAGATTGTTGAAATACATTCATTTCTGTAAGTCAATTAGCCAAGAAACATAACTGAAAAGCCTCCTGGCACAAAACATCAAAAATCAATTACTGACATGGAAGGAGACGTGGAAGCGGAGAAGTGGTCTCGAACATTGTTGACTTCCTTGAACCTGATGACTCCGGCACCCATCGCAATTGTCCATGAGGTACTGCAATAAAATAAGATTATGATTTTTATGTCCAGATAAGTTCTGATAGCTGATATCTAAACTGACATGCACGAAACTCCCTGTACTGGGACGATACGTTTCAAGTGGACTCCAAACTGATTGATAGTAAAGTTTCGTAATTATCTACAGACATACTTCGTTCACATCAAGGAAACATCTGAGCATTACTCGTCTTTACACTGCAACAACGGCTGCATGTGCCAATTTGGATCCAGCGAACGAGGCCGAAAGAGAGTTATTTTGCCTGCAGGGCACGGGCAAGATCAAATACATCGGGCAACTTTCCTTCGCTTAGGTGTTCATCACCTATACACCAGCTCGATGTAATGTTGCCCGACTGTCACTCAGAATCAACAGCTCATACAAGCTTCGCATGATCCAGGTCGAAGAGACTCAGTTCAATAGTCAATAGCAGATCAAGCGCACTCCATATGGCTCTCCTTTCGACTTTCGGGAAGCATGCAATCTCTTCCCAAAGAGGTGTTCCATTCGTGTAGTGATTACGCGACTGGCCGCTCTCAATGGCAGTTCAAGAGCTTTCCAAGTCGCCAAACGCGATCAAGACTTTGCCAATCCTTTCCACTGTTTGGCAGCCAGCAAAGAGCTGCTCAGTGATCGAATGGACAAAGGAAGATGAGGGAGGGAAGAGGCTTTCACTGACTTGATCAGGGCAGTCGGAGAGACAACAGGAGTGGAGAGGACATAGAGGGAATCAAAATGATGACACAGAGATAGAACAAGCTGTGCCGGATTGCGTAATAAGTCCGGAATGCTTATGCAGGATTGGAAGAGGCGACGTACAAGGGAAACCCAACATGTTACTAATACGCTGCGCTTGACTTCTTACAATTAGGCAAACGATCGACTTCTTATCCAACGACATAAATGTGTTTCACTTACAGTAGGAATAGCCAGAGCTTCGGCCATTTAGCGATGTGAAGTCCAAGGACGTAGAAAATGTCATGGACCTGCAGAGGTATTGAATGTTTCTCTTCGTCGAAAACCTGGGAGCATTGATGAAACATCCATAATAATAGTATTTATATTATGATTGAAACGTATTGAGAATTAGGATAGCTCCAAAAGTCTCAGTTTGTTTCGGAATGATACGTTTCAGTGTTGATCTTTCTCTTCAACCAATTGAGCGCCACGATTTTTTAAGGTGATATTATTTTAAAAACAATTAATTACCTTCTGCTCGATGTAAACGCAGACGCGTTCCATGGCTTTTCCTTGTGGGGGTGGGCTCTTCCTCTCAGACAGTCCCTGCCCCGCGTTACCCCCTGAAGCATGCTAATTGTATGGTAACGTAGCCAATTGTCGAGCGGATAAAGTGAGTGTAGGCGCGACAATAGCAAGTGGACCAATGCCAGCGGGAGGTTGGACATTTGTCTAGGAGGATGGGGGAAGAGGAGAAAGAGGAAGGTGACCAAGGATGGGCAGGATGAGATGAAAGTGAAATGGGCAGCTAAATGCTTTCCCTCCTCCCCCTGCCCTTCGACGGACCGGAACAGCGCCCCATGGCAGAGGGGAAAGGGTAATCAAGGTGAGCAGTGGATATAGGAGGGCTGACCGCAATGTTATGGAACTATCAAGGTCGTATAAATTCATGTTTCTGACTAACTGCAGTCTTGTTTTTTTTCGCAACTTGGTGGACTTGGAATGTCGACGGTGTATCTATAAGCCCGGTGGAAGTCAGAGAAAGAGCTAATTGCATAGTTTAGACCAACATTGAAGATAGAAGATCTTCGAAAACACTTAACACTAGAAATGTTATTAATGCGTTGTATGCGAGGTAGAGAATGATGAAAAAGGACGCACAAAACTCACCCAAAAACAAGTCCCATTGTAGATAAGGCTTGAACTCGGATTTTCGGATAGCTCTAGAACAATGACAGATATTAGAATGGGGGATTCAAAGAGATGAATACTACGATCAACTAATCCAAAAAAACTCGATTATTTTCCTGCACTGAAACATATCCCCTTTTACTCCCTTGCCACAAAACGTTCTAATTTTTTTAGCAAAGACGCAAACAAAATCTTCCTTGTATTTCTAACAACAGTTACGTTAAGCTTTGGCCTTATGATTATGAAAAATTCGAAATAATTCGGCATTGCGTTGTTCGATCGTATCCGGGCAGATACTTCTGTTATGCTTCACCGCGAACCCTATCATACCCGTGAGATTTGATAAACGATTAGCATGCGACACATGTTCGTTTCAGATACAAATTGAACTGATACTAAGCGATAAAGGCGGCAAAGAGGGTGGAGGAGAAGAAAGGTGCAGAAGAGGGCGAGGAGATAGGGCATTAGGGAGACATTTCGGATCTCAAGCTCAGGGACGCGGCAATGAGTGAAAGTGATACGATGATCGAGAGGGAAAGGGCGGGATTCCCGCTGGCAGGGCGAGAATTTGCCCTAACCCGTATCCTCCCCCTCCTGCTCCTCCTCCTCCGCCTCCTCCTCCTCCCTCTCCCCCTCCTCCTCTCCTTCCTCCCTTTCCTCCTCCTTCTCTCTCTAGAGCTATCGTGATATCAGCTTTATCTTTCATCGAGAACGGAGGAGGGAATAAAAGCGGATATCGGGTGGAGTTCGAACGGAGAGCGCCGCAAAAATTGGGTCGCCTTCCAGTGAACGAGTTGTGCACTGGGACCAAAGAATGGGGAGTCTCATTATACTTTCGAAGGGAAGAGGAGAGCCCGACCGTTTAGAGGCGACAGTTCAGTAAGGGATTGAAGGATTGATTGAGGCATTTAGAGTGCAGGAACAACCGAGCGTAGAAGATTGTGAAAAATAACGAAAAAAAATCAAAACGTTTCTTGGCGCGCAGATGAGACAAACTTGATAAAAACGGATCAGCAACTGATCGACTATTATTTTGTCGAGAACACCAAATGTAAAAAGAGGCATTATTAGTCTCGCGTCACCCAACCTATCCAATTTTCCGTTTCAAAAATTCCTCCTCCCGCATTGCATCGCTAATAAAGAATCGGCGGCAGATTTCTTCAACTCTTTGGCTGAAAGCCATGAACAGCATGCAATATTTCAGCCTCTTGTTCCTGCCGAGAAGATGCTAATACAGCTGTTAATGGGCACATAAGAGAGAAGATTCAAACGTTGGCGATGATACGACAATAGAATTCATGGATCGCGCAGCTTTCCAAGCGTGCAATCTAGAAAGACACAGATGCCCATAAATGTGACGTATAGAGAGCGCGATGAAGGTGCATAGACTGGATCTATCCAAGTGGATGGCATGGGGGTATAAAATTAATTGACGGCCCGATCGATATCGGCAGTGGGCATTAATTTGACCGCGGCAGAGTATGCATAAGATCTCGGAGCAGATCTATGTCGGCACTCGCTCTCCTTCCTCCTCCCCTCCTCCTCGCTCTCTCCTCCTGAGATCCCCATGGCGCAAGAGAGGGTGAGCCATCCGAATGGATGGTCAACCGGCTTGGCGCTGCTGCTCTCACTGTCACATTGCAGCTACACCTCTATTCATCCCCTCTCCTCCTCCTCCTCCTCTCCTCTTCCTCCCTCTCCTCCTCCCCCTCCTTCTCCCTCTCCCTTCCTCCAGCCAACATCGAGACCTTCATGGAACAGGAAGTTAAGTCAGAGAGTTCCTCATGGCACCCATGAACAGTGTGTGAATGCCAATAAGACACGAAAGAACAGCGCATTACAAGAAGGTCCCGCGGCGAAGTGTTACAGTAATCCCACAAGACAAAGGAGCGGAGCCCCCTCAAAAAGGGAACAGTCCATCAATCCGCTGCGCCTAAGGGCGAGGATAGGAGGGAGAGAGCGGACAAGAAAGGAGGGGGGAAGGAGCAGCAGCGCCTGAACCTGTTTCGCCCCCTCCGGACCAGGGAACTTCCCCCCTCATGCGATCCCGACACGTAACACAGGCGGCAGATGGGCGAGAAGCTAAAGTTCACCAAGTCGCGATCTGTCAAATCGCCACATACAGGCACCGTTTTTCACTCCACCTCGCAAAGATGGTGAACGAGAGATAATTCTTGTATTGTGCCGCACCA
This sequence comes from Levipalatum texanum, assembly GCA_014805385.1. Lineage (NCBI taxonomy): Eukaryota > Metazoa > Nematoda > Chromadorea > Rhabditida > Diplogasteridae > Levipalatum > Levipalatum texanum. The sequence goes on from JACMIG010000406.1 coordinate 6,134, forward strand.
CAGAACTTCGAATTTTCCGTTCCACTAGCGAAATTTTCGCATTCCATATCTCAGCACTAATATGAAATTTATTTATGGCTAATTTTTTCCATTCTGCGAATGGAATCTAGGATCTTTTTTCAGACATATATACCTTTTCTACCAAAGATACAAAAGAGAACTGCTTTACGGCGGAGGACTACACAAGGCTGCTTACAATACTGGGGATTCCCATTGGGACGCTGTTCGAGAGACTGGCCCTGCCCACCGTTACTTAACTTTGCAGATCGGACGGGATGCGGGTTTCTGCATTGTTGAAAAAAGAGCTTGTCAGCCTCTCACCGGCAATTTGGCCTGAACTTTTGAAAAATTCATTAAAAATAATCTGACAGGAAACGGGCATAGTTTCGTGCAAAGAAAGCATAAACTGTTTTCTTATATCACACGAGTTCCCCGAACTCTATTAGAAATCGGCCAATTATGAACTGGTTGCGACACAAACGGGCATGGGTTCGCGCTAGAACCACGGCGCGTTTGTGTCGCACTGGGTGGGTAATAGAGAGAAGAGGCAGGGATAGATTTTCGATATGATCTTCTTCCTTGGGAGAAAATACAGTAATTAATGGATAAAAGCGTTGGTATGTATTCGTTTAGGTGCACGACATGCTCAGACAGAGTTCATCGGGCCTGCGAGGCTATTCACGTCGTTGGGGATCTGGGAGACTTCTATGCCTTGGCGTACAGGTGCACAGCGTGCGTTGCACTTCCTTCGCAACAGATCGGTCATCTCGAAGAAGAGATTATAAGGGAGGCTACTGAAGAGGTCATTGTTTTTGTTCTTTTAATTTGATTGGAATATTTTGCAGATGAACCGCCTAATGGTAGAGCGTTCAGCCCTATTGGCCACTCACTCCACCTCGGTGAAAGGAAAAGTGGACGATGAGTCCAAAAAAGCGATTGCACTCTTGCACGCCAAGGAGAAAGGTGAACTTGCTTTCCTTTATAATAATTAACGACATCGTTGTTTTGAAGAGATGGGTATATCGAACAAGACCTACTACTCGTCATTCGTGGGCCGCGATATCGGAATACTCGCCAAGAACGCCGATGTTATCTGGGCTTCGATTACTGATCAGGTATTTTTTCCATTGTAAATATAAATCTTTTTCACAGGGGAAACGAGAAGCCGGAGCACGACTATTCCGAGCGATTAGTGACGTGCAGTCAGTCTTCTATAACTACAGTGAGAATCCAATGGAACTCGCTGAGAGACTCGAGGGGCTCACTCATGAGATCCGAGGGTGAGTCACGTTCTATTAATCGCTTGTAATACCATCACCGAATCATTGCAGATTATTCGCGTTCCTGAACCCCGATGAAACGGTCACTCCCAAGCTACACATGCTCGAGCACGCAGTCGAATTCCTCCGCACTCAAGGCCACCTCGCAGTCTTCCAGGATGGAGTGATTGAACAGTTGCACCAAGTCTTCAATTCGTACGATAGGCGATTCTGCACCATTATCTGCATTGAGGATAGAATGACAGCAGTGGCGAAAGCCCATGGTTTCAGAAATATTTTCCACTCCATGCTGTAATATGTTTTATTTCTCGTTTATTGTTGACTACGCTTTTATTTATTTTTGCATATATGATGCTTGTTCATTTGTCTTGTCAACTTGGATATGTGATATCAATTTATGTTGTTTGTTACCATTGTTCGTTGAAATGATCATAATATTATGCCTTAAAATGAAATAAATACTTTTATAATAATTTCCAACGGCCCAAAACATCGCAAAACACTTAGCAAAAGTTTGCAAAAGAGAAGTGTCCCGGCGGGGAATCGAACCCCCAACCTCTCGCGCGACGGGCGAACATTTTGGCACTGCGCCATGGTCGCAAAGCGCTCGGGCCCCATAGACGCAGACCCGGCAGGTGTGGCGCCGCCCTTGACCCCCCCCCCGTGGGCGGGTAATAGAGAGGCAGGGGATAGATTTTCGATAAATTTGCGAAGCTTCGGGGTAGAACGGGTTTACATACAAGGGCCCATGTCCTTTGGCACTAATGGAATTAAATACATGCATGAAGATGAACAGATTTTAAAGAAGGTCTGGCAGCAACTTTTTGGCACGGTCCCAGTCTTAATGAGAGTGTGTTCGCACCTATGTCGAGGTATCCGAATTGTATTCCACGACATAGGTGCGAACGCACTCTCATTTCGACTGGCACCGTGCCAAAAAGTTGCTGCCAGACCTTCTTTAAGAGCATGGTGGGTTGTATGGGGCTTGCTCCTCGCCCACCACCGGTGGTCACGAAGTTTCAATTGCGCAGCTGAAAGTATTGTCGGCGGAATAAACGTTCCCTCTCTCATCTGTTCTCTCGTTGTCTGGCGGTTAGAGAAACGAGAGACCTGTGGAGAGAGATCGCAGGGCAATTACATAGCTACAATAACTTCCATTGAATTTGGCACAAAAATGCTCATTTTTAATTTCGGTATCGGTAGTGCTCAGTAGTCTTACTTCAGGTCGTCATATGACCGAATAACCGTTGCATCCTTCCAAGATGGCCCGCCATCAACCAAAAGGTCAGTCATCTCCATCTCTCATTCTCTCTCACACACACACACTCTCTCTCTCTCTCTCTCTTTCTCTAAATCTCTTGACATCCTTCACTCTCTGGCACCGCCCGCGAAAAAAAAGTCCAGGTCAACATAGCGCCTCATTGATTGTGACTCTCATTACCGCGTCGTTATTATGGTCATCCCTAGGACTATGCAATCCAGACGGATTAGTGCCCCACTATAATATCAAATCATTTTATTTCACATTTAGCTTTTGGAAATATCACAAGCGACAGGTAGAGGAAGATTTTGAAGAAGCTGAATGCGCTCAAATCGTGAAGTCTATTGTTGATGAAATTTAGCATGAAAGGATGCCGCAGCGCATTCCAGTCGTTGTCTTGGACCTTAATTTAGAAATCGATTAGACAGATACTCGGCAAGGTCTGAAATCCCGGTATTACTCTGTTTAGCAAAGCACGAGTTCTCCTTGATTGCAATATTATTTCGACGGGATTTCGATGTGATCCGCGAGATCCAAATAGACAGAATACTGGTTTGGTTTATGGAAAAATGTTCATTTTCCACACGAAACAGGAACACGCTAAACGGAGTAAAGCCGGGATTTGTGAAACTTGCCGAGTACCTTTAAGATCCATGGTGCTGATCAAGCTGGAATCGGCGGACAAGAAGCTCTTCTCGCTGACGCGGCAGGGTGAGCGATTAGTTTTACTTTTGAGAGTGTGGTTCTTGTCGGCGGAATAAACGTTCCGGACTATAAGCTCATCGCCCTACGATCTCTCTCTCCACTGTTCTCTCGTTTCTCTATCCGCCAGGCAACAAGAGAACAGTGGAGAGAGATCGCTGGGCGATGAGCGTACAGTCCGGAACGTTTATTCCGCCGACAATACTTTGAATTTCTGGGGATGGGGCCTTTAACACAGCTATCTCCAACGGTTGGTTGGAGATAGCACTATTGAGAAAAGTTTGAAACTTTTAAAAGTTTCAAACTTTTGTCATGAACTCAAAGTCGTAGATCAACCCAGGCGTTAGATGTGGTTCCCGACAATATTAAATTGTATCTATAATTTTGAGATGGTTAACAGATATGCATTCAGATTGTCTCAAGCGCATCGAAACGGTGAGGCAGATCATTGAAATGTCGTCGGGTACCGGCGAAGTGATGAAGATTCCGATTCCCCGCGTCTACGCTGCGTCGCTCAGGAAGGTTCGAGCTTGCCATTTAAAAAGTTGCGTGTGCAAAACGTCGCCAGCCTGTAAACCCACACTCCATGCAAGTATTCGGAGATGGGGAAGTACGATGTGGTATTGTCGGCGGAATGTACATTCCGGACAATACGCTCATCGCCCTACTATCTCTCCCCACTGCTTTCTCGTTTCTCTAACCACTAGACAACGAGAGACAGTGGAGAGAGATCGTATGGCGATGATCGTATTGTACGGAACCTTTATTCCGCCGACAATATTGGACTGATTGGGATTTCGAAGATTGTCGTCAATAATCCCGTCACTTTTCGAAAGTCATCATCGTTATTGATTATTGTTCGGTATTAAAGTGATGCGGAGGCGACGTGCGAACTACTCAGCGCTAAGCAGCGAAATCATCTATCTTCTGCGCTTGAAGATAGATCATTCCGTTGCTTAGCACTGACTAGGGAAGGTCGCCTGGGGTGGGTCGGAGATACCGATTGCGACCTATACCATTTTGAAGAGCGTGAAAAACTGAGTTGAAAAACATGTTTCATTTTTGCTGACGAGGTTCCTATCCGCCCGATATTATATCTTGAAACTTTAAAAATGTGCTTTCAGGCCAAATTCATTGATTTTTTCTCGCTGAAGGAGTAATTTCTGCTTGAACTAACTATCCCAGAATATGTTTTTCGACATGGTCTACAAGATGTAATATTCGAAATTTGATTTCGAAGCAAAGTTTTTTTTTCGATTTTTTTCTGATGGTACCATGGCCTGTTTTTGGCAAACTTTGAGGCCCTGTAACTCCCGAACGGAATCAGCTATTATCATGAAACTTGAAATATTTATGTTTCTTAACACGCCAAACTAATTGCACCTTGGTAGATCATTATACTTCTTTTCCTTAGGGCACTTTAGTTAGATAAGGAACTTACAAGGGAAGATTTTGGACCGGCGAGCGGAGTTCCAGGTGCGACATGGGGCGCTAGACTCCTCTAAGGGAGGGAACCAGGGAAAGTGCAATATTTTTTGCCACGGGTCAATTGCCGGGGTACGGTAG
>JACMIG010000406.1:11042-21057 GCA_014805385.1 Levipalatum texanum
GGAGCTCAATAAAGTCTCTTTGTGATCAATGGGTCCACCCCATCACAGCGCCCCATGACTCGATTCCATTCGAACAAAAATGAAAATATCGATTTTCCAATGTTCTTCGAACTACCGTACCCCGGCAATTGACCCGTGGCAAAAAATATTGCACTTTCCCTGGTTCCCTCCCTTAGAGGAGTCTAGCGCCCCATGTCGCACCTGGAACTCCGCTCGCCGGTCCAAAATCTTCCCTTGTTAGCCGATTTCGCAGTTTTCGGCCTTCTCTACTATAGCTGCCGCTGAAATGGCCGTCAGCAAAAATTAAACATGTTTTTCAACTCAGTTTTTCACGCTCTTCAAAATGGTATAGGTCGCAGTCGGTATCTCCGACCCACCCCAGGCGACCTTCCCTGGTGAGTAGTTCACGCGTCGCCTCCGCATCACTTTAATTCCGGACAATATAATCCTTGTGATTTTCCCTGAATCCCTAGCAAATATTAGAAAAAAATGCTCTGATTCGGCATCGTGCTCCGTTTCAGAGCTATGAAACCGCGGTAGATCAATAGCAGCAGTTTCCAACGGTACCTTGGGAAGTGGCCTCGTTTTGGCGCTCGAAAATAAAGAAATGCAGATCCTCGAATGGCTGGTGAAGCACGAGAAGATGCCTGAGGACAATCGGTTGCCGGTGCTGAAGAAGGACGAGCCATTCGATGAATGGCACGAAGAATTCTTCGAGGTATACATTTATTTATTTATTAATCTATACCAGAAATGATCACCGAACATTCCGAACATCCGACTTTACTGCGATTAGCGACCATTCGTTTCTTGCTAAAACACAACATTTTTGGATGTAATCACAGGTCAAATTTGCTGGGTATAAAACACTACTGTGCTGCTGCTGCAACTGGTATTTAGTATCAAATAGTATTTACTTTTATAACATTTCAATTTTGCCTGAAGGAGGAGATCGACCTTCTCTTCGACCTCGTCCGCGACGCCGACTACCTCGGCATCTCCGAGCTCGCCATTCAGACCGCTCAGGCCATTAATGCTGCCCTCATGGTACCATTCGCTCTTGAAACATACCCTACTTATAAATGGATTTTAAAAAACAATCCCCGCCTTTGTTCCGTAGGAAGGGCGAAAATGGCATCAATATAAGTACTGCATTACTGCGTGTAATTTCGTGGGGCGATGAACCTATCATAAATATTTACACTCTCCGTATGGAGCCGATAGTACGAGAAAAAAACGTTCAGGAGAATACGCTGATCAATATTTCAGGTTGATCTGCCAAAACTCTATAATAATTGTAGAAAGTGAGCGTGAAGGATCGGCGGGAGATGATCACACGAGTCCAGAAAAACCAACGGGAGCGAGAGGCGATGGAAATCCAACGGGAGCGAGAGGCGGCGGCCGAAAAGGAAGCGGAGCCAGCGACAAAGAAGGTCAAGGTCGATGAATAAGGCTAGCCCACATTTTATTCATCGCAATTCCCGTTACAAATCCACCCTTGATCTTTGGCGATGTGTTGCATCATAATAAAAAACGTTCTTAAATGTAAGTACCATTTTATTTAATCACGCAGAGGAAAAAGGGAACAGAGTCATAGGGATTTTATTTTGTGTGTGGAATCAGAAAGTGTCCTCTCGAGGGTTACGGTAGCCGACACATGCTACTTGAGGCCTCGCCCCGTCCGCTTGTAGGGACGATCCACCCGCGTCTTAGCCACATCACCTCGGCGGTACCTGGAAAGGAGGGGGAGGTTACGGTAGCTCATTGCAAACTGAAACCGATCGCAAACTAATGGCATTTATGAGAAATACTATTTACGTATCCGGAACTGATCCGTCTTTCGCAAACTGCAATCGCTACCGTATACCTGATGTAAGTCGTCGGCTCGGGTGCGAGAGTGACGACTGCGGGCTCCGGCTCAGGAGGTGGCGGCTTCTCCACGACAACACCCTCCCGACTGGCGGCCGCCTTCTTATCGCGCTCTGCAAAAAATCAATAATTATAAAATAAATTAAATTAATTAAATTAACGTGATTTAATAAATTGAATAAATAAGTAACTTACTCGTCCGCTCCGTCGTCGTTTCCGGGTCCGTCAGCGTGTCGTCTGAAATTGTTTGGCAATTAATAAAAGAAACGTTTAGTTTGCGATCCAATCAACCTTAAACATTGTCCAATCATTTTTCCCGATCAAACACAATATAAAATTTTACGAGGAGGGTGTCAGTTTGCGATTCAATCAACTCAATCTGCGATCACATACCGTACCTGCGAGATTGAACATCGTCCGGACCGTGTTGCCAAAGAGGACGCCGTGCGTAAAGAGGACAGCATCGCGTGCCGTCAGTGCCGCCAGCGGCTGGTACGGATCCAGGATGACCCTTGGTAGGGGGGATTACGGTAATTTCAGTTTGCGATTCGTCTTAGGAAGGATTACGGTAAGCAAATTGTAATATTAAGTTCTTTCCGTGAGGGGGTTACGGTAATCAGTTTGCGATAAGTAATTCGTACTGATGATTACGGTAGATCAATTTGCGAGTCGGTAGTGAGGATTACGGTACTTCATATCTGGCATCAGCGGAAGATCAATGATGCCCTGCCGCACCTGCAGGAGGACCTCGGCCGTCAGCGGAAGGTCGTCTGCCGTGATCTCTTCCTAGAAAGTCATTTTGATGACATTATTTTTGTCGCAGGTCCTAATTCTCGAGTTAGTAATCATTTTCTCGTGAGATTATTTTCAACAATTTGCATGACAATATTATGACTGGTAATATTATTTCGTGATAATGATTATTATCATTAGAAGTAATCCCCGTAACAATATTATCATTAGTAGTAATCATCGTGGTAATCTGTAGTATTCACCTTTTCAACGTCGGAAATCTTCTCGCCTCCCACCCACCACGGCCGTCCATTGATCATGACTTCGCCGTTGTTGTCCTTGTTCTTGACGACCTTCGGCTTCTTCTGCAGAAAAACCGCCATCCGTGGATTAGCCAATGCAAAATGGGTTCCGCGAAATACGTTCCGTAAGGTAATTGACGGACCCGCACGGAGGCTGTCTTCGGCTTCGCATCCTCCGCGGTCTTCTTAACTGGTTTCTGAAAAAAGGAGATGATCTTTTGATCGACTATTTTTGTTCCAGCCAAAAGTGCGTTCGCTAAACACCACAAGTCTGGAATGCTTTACCTGGGTAGTTCAAGGCCAGACAATGATATCTCCGCTAAACACCACAAAAAAAACTCGACCTTCGGTGTGGCTACCGGAGTTCCTCCTCCGACCGCCGCTGCCGGCGGCTCCTTGGAGAGATCCGGAAAGATCTTGGCAATCTCCTCGTCGTATTCAGCTTTCTTCTGCTGTCGTTGTAGTCCTTTTATTACGGATTCCGCGCTGCAAAGAAAAAGCTATAAAGTACCCAGGAGACGAACCCGCGACCCTCGGAACAAGGATGGCGCCCACTACCACTGCGCTATGCGCCCACGGACTACGGTAGCGCCATGCATCCTCCGATCGCAAACTGACTCAATGGACTCTTTGCCGGCGGGAAATTCGTCGTCGCCAGTCTTCAGTTTAGCCTGAAAGTGCGATGGGTCAGACCACTTCGATGGGTCAGATCGAATTTTTTTTAAAAAAAAACTATACCTGAGTATCGGAGGAAACAGAATTTTCGCGGCGCTTCCTCCTCTTTTCCACCTTCCTCATGAACTTGGCATAGTCGCGTTCCTGGGAAAAATTACAGTAATTCAACAGTATTAATTCGACCAGGGGTCGGGCAATGGCACCAAAACTATTCAGTTCACGAAAGTATCTAAAACACGGTTTCCTCATAGATTGCGGTAACGGTTGGGAGCTACGGATTACGGTAGAAGATACCTTGATAGGCCGCGATATAAAGCGCATGACTTTACGGGCGCGTCCTGAGAGATCGTTGGCAACCGCCATTATCTTGCGCCGACTGTTTGCCGTCTTCGATTCTTTCTTTTCCGGCTGCTCGATTTGAACCCTACAGTATCCTGATTCACTGGGTCAGATCGCTGGGTCAGACCCCGTCTGCTCCGCAGAAGGCTGCGTGACTCCATCACCAGTGGCAGCAGGTTCGTTGCCTGAAATTGGGGTTCGATGTGCCAGACTTGGACGTGCGGTGGGTCAGATCAGCTGGATTGGGGGATCAAAGAGAAAAGTTCTGTAATACAGATTAGCTAGTTCGCGGTGTCAGACAAAGAAGTTCGGTGGGTCAGACATCATACCCGGCATGGACGGCGCATTAACTACGCCGTATCCACTGTTCGTCATGCCATCACTCGCCGTCTGCGTCTTCGCGGGAGAAGGTTGAGGAGTGCTAGAATCCGGAAATTAGGCCAAACACGGAATCCGTAAATTGGCGAAAATGCGGTTTTAGAATCCACGGACCTTTCCTTGGTACTGCTTTCAACCACGATATCCGGCTTATTCTGCTTCTCGACCGTCGGTGAAGTCTACATAGAGAAGTTCTTATTTCTGATTATGAAAATAAAATATAATAATAAATGTTATTAAAAACATTGTGTTATCTTAATTAAAATAATATATTATTTACCCCGGAATCCTTGGTGGCCTTTCTGGCCACTTCTTTGGAGAGATTCGTCTTCTTCTTTACTGATCCGGCCACTTCCTTGGAGAGATTCGTCTTTTTCTTCACCGCTTCGGCTGAGAGGCCCGTTGGTTTCTTGCGCTTCTGTGCTTCACTACTGGCTGCTTCCTTCTTCGGCGCTTCCCTTGATCCCGCCGTCTTCTTCTGAATAACTACGATAGTTCGATTGGTCAGATAGATTACGGTAGTTCGCCGGGACAGATGAGCAGTTAGTATAGATCGGCCAGAAAATATTACTATAGCTGGTCGAGTCAGAAAGATTACGGAAGTCGAACGGGTCAGATACTTTACGGTAGCTTGTAGTTGCATGGGTCAGATTGGATGCGGTAGTTCGTTGGGTCAGAAAGATTACTGTAGTTAGCATGGTCAAACAAGATTCGGAAGAAGGTCGGGTCAGATGGGATACCGTAGTTCGCCGTATCAGATGGGACACGGTAATTCAGTGGGTCAGAAAGGATTACGGTAGCACGTCGGGTGGGCGTTTTCGATGGCACTTCATCCCCTGCAGTCTGCGTCATGTCCGTCCTCTCCTGCTTTTTCTGCGGCTTCTCCGGTGTCGGCGGAGTCGTCGGAGCGTCCGGCGGCTTCACCGTGTAGCTGCATTTATTCGTATTACTGTATCCGTATTGTTGGAGTCTCCCGCGGTGGGTCAGATCGAGTTCGGCGTGTCAAGAGGTTACATAAAAGCACTCACAAAAGGCTGAGGAACCGCTGCATGAAGGAGCGAGGATGGGAAACTTCTAGAGACGAACGAGTTGACTGGGCGTAGACGAGAAGACTGCCAGGAGTCTCGAGAAAACCAGACAAGTCGACAGACAAAACCAATTGATCGATGAAAATCATGCAATCGATAATTATACATGCAGTCCGATAATCAATGACGCGATACAAATCAAATTTATTCATCGGATTATTAAGCAAAATAGTTTGGCACCGGGGGCATCGTGTATGTCAATTGTGAACAGAGATAGAGGTTCGGAAAACGGTACAAATATGCACAATTTGAAAAGTGACAAAATCAATACTCCAAAAGATCTCAAAGCAGCATACAACATACAGCGTATTCCAAAATAGCTCTGTAAATATTATACTCTAAATATAATCTAAACTGGCGCATGCGTCTAGCCGGGAATGTTCAACATGAAGGGCGTGCTGGGGAGAGGAAAGAGGAACGAATCGTATGTGGAGAGTTCTTTGGCCCTTCTACCGCAACCAATGTATTACCGTAATCCACGAAAATCACCTATTTTCGAGAACCCAACAGCTTCGAATTCCCATATCCAAAACGAATTACGAACTACGCGCGAACCTGATCCACCGTTTCGTGCCACGTTTGACTCCACAAAAAGCGGGGCATAAAATGGATAGATGAACTGTATTTGTCTAGGGAGTAGGGAACAATCCCGATGGGAATCTCAAAAATATCTTTAAAAAAGGCCAAGACTTTTTGAACGCCAATGCCGGTACGACTATCTGGCCATGATGAAGCGGTAGATCAAGAGCGCGCGTAGCCCATCATTTCAATGTTTCGAGGAGGCGGGAAATTCAAAAAGCCCAGTGGGTTCTCGGCAATACCGTAATCTCCTACCCTAGCAACACCTCTTCTTGGGAGCGGGATCGTCGACGAGTCGAATATTCCGCCGTTCGCGTCCTCCATTGGCAGAGGCGGCACGCGGCGGGGCAGTTCGCGCGCGGTGTAGCATTTCTGAAAGGAAAGAGCTAACGGGGGGGTCGACAATAAGGGACAGAAGCATCGGGAGAGTTCACATAAGTAAGCAATTACTGAAGCTGCGAAACATGTCCGATTTTATTTTCGCTGACAAAGGTAATGTCGCATATTCAAGCTATTTCTGGGGCAGTAAAATATAGGCTAAAAGTTGCTAGGTAACCCCCAATCTGTTTCGACAAATCCTACTCCTACTCCCCTATAAACATGGCACACGAATGGTCATGTTCCTCGCAAGAGAATGCTTCGCTAATCCGCACAAGTCGTACTAAATATTTCCACTCACCACTGCACATGCGCTCAAACAGTCCTTCGATGCCGACACCCTCCTTGGCCGACGTCTCCGCGTAGACGGCTCCGACTCCCTCGGCGTAACTACAATGTTGCGATGAAAATTCCTTGATATATTTTATATCACATAGTTAAAATACAAATATTTAATACTACACTATTTTTATGATTCAAAATACTGAAAATGATCAATGCAAAGTAAAAAAAAATCAATAAATCTTTTGATTGAATAATTTCGAGTTTAAATCCTCACTCTCTCGCGGCGTCCTCCTCGATAGTCCGCGAATCCGCGAGGTCGACCTTGTTGCCGACGATGTAGAGGATGACCTGGAATATTTAAACATCATAACCAAATTGTCAACACTCTCAATAAAAACATCCTCAAATTGTTCGCTTAGATCAAAGGCGCTGTTACAATATATTCGGTAAAATTGGAGACTTCGAAGTTTGAATAATTCCTCCTCGGAATAAGATTTTTCATGATCCACCTCAAGACACCGTTACTCCTTTACAGATATACAATCCATCACAAATATAAAGAAACGTCACTGTAGCAACGGTTGATCGAACGTAGCCGACCAATCGGATATGCGTTTCGCCCTTGCCCAATAGACCATAAGCAACTAGATCGCCAATGTTCTTGAAACACGCGGTTAGAAAAAAAAATGATACTCACATCTTCTCCGAGTGCTCGCCGCAGTTCCTTCACCCACAGTTTGACCTTCAATGTACTCTATCAGAAAGTGCGCCAGGAAATGCTTGTACAAAAAAGGTGTACCACTGAAAACAGACTAGAAGCATAAACGACTCCTTAGCGTAAGAAAAATACATGTTTCGTCAGAAAATGCGTCAGCAACGACTTCCGTCATCTCCAGCCCCTTTTAGTCATGCCAAAACGAACCTTATCAAACGACTTGGCATCCGTGATGTCGTACACGAGAACCGCGCCGTGGCTGCCTCTGCAAATAATAATTAGATTATTAATAGAAACGATTTGTTATCGGCTGAAAAGCCGATGCAGAGGATAAGCAGCTTCGCACTTCGAGATAAAGTGGCAGATGTGTACACACGAGTCATGCTATTCTGAGGGCAAAACAGCAACTCCCGCAACAGTTTCAATAATACTCAAAATAATTATAGAACAAATATTTTCCGGAATATGAAGCTACCGTCAAAAGCGCTTTCGCATACCTGTAGTAAATCGGCCCTAGCGCGTGGTACTTCTCCTGTCCCGCCGTATCCCAGATATTTACCTGCATTGTATTGTAGTTATTGTTAATACTGTCTTTCGTGAGCTTCTAAATGTCCGGGTATATTATGGAGAGAAGGCCAGGTAAATTTATGTTTCAGCGTTTATTAATTGCCTAAAGAATGCCGATATTTCTAATCACAATGACAAATGAAACAAAAAACCACAAACCCTAATATCCGCGATGCCAATTAGCATCGGTTATTATCATTATTGCATTTATTCTAATATATGAACTGGACTATGTTTCAGAGAATACGAATGCCTGATTTTGTGACGTCGCCAATTGCAACACAATCCAGGCCGAATTGTGTTTCAGAGATTTGTTATGACCAAAGAAATGCGACGATAGCCAATTGATGTGCGCTTCCGAATCAAACAGAACCAGAATGAAAACAAAGCGCTCACCTCGATTCCCGCCCCGTCAATCTGCAGCTGCTTGGAGAGGAAACTGGCCTGGAAAAAAGGGTTCGCAAATTCGCAGTGGGGTTTGAGATTATTTTGAGTGAAGAATTTAATTACAGAAATAGGGAGAAAATGTTTGAAACTATTTCCCCTACCTGTATAGTCGAGATATGGCGTGGGTTGAATTGTCCCTGGACGTATCGCAGCATCAGAGAAGACTTCCCCACTGCGCCCTCACCGAGTAGAACGATCTGAAGATCAAACTTTATCGTAATTCAACAAAACTTTTCGTTTGAATCAGCACGAAACGTGTAAAATGAAGAATAAAAAAACGTAAACATTGTAAATTTAATATGAAAGAAATCCAACCTTGAACTTGAATTCGCCGTCGCTCGGGCCGGCGGAAGGTGGAGGCGGCACACTCGGGTCCATCCCCCCTTCAATGAACGAAATAGGAATTCGCGATGTTCAGTACACTTTTTGAAGGCTCATGCACTCGAATCGAGTTTACGTCGGAGCAAGATGTATTGATTGAGAATTAAGGTCAGCCAGCGTGAGAATCAGCACCAATTGAACAGCAGACGTAGTTTTCGAGGGAAGCAGGGATCTCATTCGTTCATTTCATGTAACCTGGTCAAGGCCCGCTTCAAACGGAATTTCCCCCTCATTAAAGACACTTTGTGGAATAATTTATCGTGTTTCAACAACTGATAAACATGGTGAAAATTTGGAACAATAAAAATTAATTGCGAGCGTGAAACCTAAATGAGAACGTAGTGTATTTACTCGTTGGTCCCTGTAGAAAATGATAACGTAAAATAGGTTAGAAAAACGTTACATCTCAAGTGAAATCGGGGGTATGATTTTCAGGCTGAGATCACGAAAAGTAACCAAAACATAAGGTGCAAAAACATGCATGTTTTATACGATTTTGAATTGACGGGCGCGTGGTAAGAAGCGCGCAGTCTCGGCTGATCGTCTTCAGAGCTGCCCGCATTGCGTAATAACGATGGGCATCTTGGGCTTGTTGCCGGCGCCGACTGGGGCGTGCTCGATCTTCCGCACCGTCAGCATACCGTCGAGGACTCGTCCTATAAACAAGCATTTATATTTGCTGTCCATTTCCCATGTCAATAAGAATAATTCTACTTTATTTTTGTTCAGTAATTTAAAGTCACGATGGCTTAGTTTAATTCCCGTTTCGTTGAGGAGTCATCAAGGTCTGTCTTCCGGATACCCAACAATGTTAGTTTTCTAGAATATCCTGTCTAGATACGGGTATAAAATCTTCGCATGTCAAAATAATCGATCATTTTTTTTCCGGGATAAAAACGCACCGAAAACGACGTGTTTCTTGTCAAGGAAGTCGCACTTGGCGCACGTGATGAAGAACTGGCATCCGTTCGTGTCCGAGCCAGCGTTGGCCTGAATACATGGGAACGTTAACAACTGTGTCCGATACAAACTACTGCAATGATTGTTTTGTACCTACGTAGGCAAGTTTCTAAAACGCACCTCAATACATGCGAAATCACTATTTTTTCTTGCTGCATCAAAGAGTGAGCGGAATATGACGAAACAGGCGCAGCGATAAAGGGGGGGGGGGGGGGTTTAAGAGAATAACAAAAAAATAAAAGAATGAAAAAGGCATACCCAAGGATATTAAATTGGTAGATAAAGAAAAAAATAATAAAAAAAAAAAACCCAAAAAAAAA
>JACMIG010000407.1:0-15284 GCA_014805385.1 Levipalatum texanum
TCTATTCTCTTATCCACCGGCTCGCAAGAGGCCTATTATCTTATCAACTGGCTCGCAAGAAGTCTATTATCTAATCCACTGGCTCGCAAGAGGTCTATTATCTTATCCACTGGCTCGCAAGAGGTCTATTCTCTTATCCACTGGCACGCAAGAGGTCTATTATCTTATCCCCTGGCTCGCAAGAGGTCTATCATCTTATCCACTGGCTCGCAAGAGGTCTATTCTCTTATCCACTGGCTCGCAAGAGGTCTATTATCTTATCCACTGGCTCGCAAGAGGTCTATTATCTTATCCACTGGCTCGCAAGAGGTCTATTCTCTTATCCACTGGCTCGCAAGAGGTCTATTATCTTATCCACTGGCTCGCAAGAGGTCTATTCTCTTATCCACTGGCTGATTTGGAAGCGACTTTTTTTGCTTGCCTGATTCGCTGTGTCCAAATGAATTACGATATTTCATCATTAGGTTTATTTGCCTCAACGAGGAACATGAGAGTCGTCAAATAACATAAATGACGAAGGAAATGAATTAGTTATGGATGGATTATAAAAGAAAACTGTTTTGAAATAAGAAACAAGAAACAATAGAAAGTGGAAAGCCCGGGTTTGATGGAGGGACGTGATTGAGTTGAGGAAGAATTTCAAGGAAAGTTTTCAGTATAAAGAGGAATCTAAATCATGGCGTTGGTGTCATGGCAGGAAGTTCCAAGCAACTCGTCTACGGTATTCATTAAAAATTAGAAGTTATAAAGCCAATGGATGGAAAAGATCCTGTGACACCGCATTCTTTTAAGAGGGCAATCCTGCTCCCAGTTACAATAATATTTTTGCTTGCTCGCTATGGATTGCGTTAGGATTATGCAGAAAGGAGATAGGATGCTAGATACCCAATGACTAAAGTAACGCTAATGTGCGATCACTTGGCGTCGTCGACCTCCTCTTCATTATTGACTTCCTCGGGAATCGTGCCCCCATCCTCGAAGATCTTGGCGTAGGAAGTGCATGGCTCGTCCTGAAACTATACATGAT
The DNA here is from genome assembly GCA_014805385.1 of Levipalatum texanum. NCBI lineage: Eukaryota > Metazoa > Nematoda > Chromadorea > Rhabditida > Diplogasteridae > Levipalatum > Levipalatum texanum. Next base: position 1,028 of record JACMIG010000407.1, read on the forward strand.
TTATTCTTCTCGTATTTCCCTTTCGTGGTCTCTCTGACTAGACCCCAGAATACGAAACGTTGTGCGCAGGTATCAATGAGACAGGCAGGTGATACAAAAACGTCATATTTAGGTGGAAATGAAGTGTCCCCGCAGTCAAGTCACATCGATCGGTGCAAAAGGGCAATACCTCAATGTCGACACTGCACTGGCGCTTGAGAACCTTGTTCTTGGACTGAGAAGTTGATCTTCCGAAATTCAGGGACTGCTTCTCCAGGCGCTCCAGGCGGCCGATCTGCCCGAGCTCCTGAACATCATGTCTTTTTTCTTTTATCACGTTCAGAAGAAATTTGAATCCCCGCAAGGGAACGTGCCAATGACTGCCTACGAATGCGTCATTTAATAATTAAAGGGAGTTGGCCTGTGAGGGAAGGGAGGGGAAGGATGAGCTATTGTCATCTGCAAGGACGGCCCTCAATCCACTCTATTTCCTAGCCACTTACAGACTAAACCACATTTTAGTCGCACACCGTCACGAGAGTCATCACACAGATTGCTCGGTGTTCAGATACTATTTGTTATTCAAGCTACGTACAATGTGGCTATACACGGTGAGACGAACAAAGCGCGTAATTTCTTTCTAATGGAGGTGGTTGGAAGAGGTGACTGACATTGACGTAGGGAGGCAGGAGGCCGAGGAGTCGGGAAAGGGCCACGAAGGGTTTCTGCTGATCTCCCGGCAAGACAACATCCAGGAAGCACTGAAGCTTCTGGGCGCACACGGCCTGAAACAGTGACATCACTCCATGTTTACTTCCTAGTGCAGAGATGAGAGATCGAGAGAGCCCTCGTCACCGTAGTCTCTTTAGCCATGACAATTAGTCAACAAGAAGCTTCTTCCTTCTCGGATGGAACCCTCTCCTCTAAGTAGGAACGACAGCTCAGACGACTCATTAGTCTCTGCAGCTATCTACGGTACATTGCTCATATGTCAACGATCCTAATTTGTGACTAATCTGAATTCCCCCGCAACTAGCAAACACTGCGACTAATGCCACCTCCATCTACGCGAATCTTGCGGTTGAAAGGCCACGACACCTGGAGAATTGTATGAGATTATCTCAGTTCTACGAGATTAAGGAAAGGTGATAATGTGAATTTGGAAGCTTTTAGTGACGCAACCTCTAGTGCTAAAGGAGCCTGCAAATTTCGACGCAGAATGTTACAGTGGTCTGCACAACTTGCCCCCGTTTTAGGTAATTGCCTGCAGAGAAGACAGCTCTATTCTCATAATGGCTTCTTCCAAGCCACGGACTAATGACATGGTTAGATGAGGTCAGTCTGGAAACTTCCATGTCAGTGGGAGGGCTGGCTTACTTTCATCACTCGCTCTTCCCACCTAAATTAGTCATTCCACTTCGTCTCTGTGAGGCCTGAAGAAACTCGCGAGATGAGGGGAACTCAATAAGGTGTTTACTATGAAGGATGCCCCCATTCAGAGAAGTATTAGAAGCCTCTCGGACTGTCGTCAGCACTGATTCGCCGATGGAACCAGTGCCACTCACGCGATAAAACATAGTGATGTCTGCACATTATGGGAATGAACTCGACTATAAATAGGGTGTGGACGAACTCGGCAGCCGATCCCATTTGTAGCGAGACGACTGTGTTTTCGAGTGCAAACTCATTCTACGGCAGGTGAGGGTGACGGTCGATTGCACGGGCTGGGAAAGCAATCTGGGCAATCAGGGAGCACAGTCGTCAGCTGCTAATAATCAGTGGATTCCGTTCGCAGTATTCGCCTACGCCAATCTAGTGATCTCACTTTGCAACCTTCGCTGAAAATATTTTGCCCCAAGCGCAAGAATATAATCTTCAGTCGAAAACTGCTGTAGAAGGAAAAATGGAGTGGGAATGCGACCGAAGATCGACCACTAAGAATAATTCAGAAATAAGCTAGATGTTTGCGGAGGTGTCAAGTGATACTTTGTGGAAAGAAGGGATTCAAAACATACTCGATCATCATCTGCGGGATCCTCGGAGAGACGGGAGAAGAGGGACTTGGAGGTGTCGTAGAGCTTGATCGTCCTCTTCTCCGCGTCCGTCAGCGGCTCTCCTTCGCCCTTCAGAATCATCTCCGGGAGCTTCTGCAACAAAGGCAACTTTTATGGTCGATCAATTCGTTCTCGACAGCCGCTTTCAAACGGCTGGCAACATGAAAGAGAACGGAAGGAAGGAGATCCTACCAATCCATCGTCGTTGACTGTCTGGAGGTTGCTGTGCTTCTCTCCATTTATACCGTTGATGCTGCCAAGGTTGAGACGCAGGGCGGGCTTTTTCTTCTGGCGATACTTTGGTCCTGGTTCATCCATCCTAGGGATAATCGACTCCTCCATTGGCAGATTCTCCACTTCCTTGATTGTTTCGACAGAGTTCATCGCCTGCAAGGGGGTACGGTGGATGAGGGCTCTTCATCTTGGAACGGCATCATTCATTACGATATGCAAAGCAGTTTGCAAAGAACGCACAGAGGAACCAAAATAGACGAAGGAGTCTATTTCCTCTTCCAAGGGTCAGTGATGAATAAGTTGTTGATCGAGAGAAGCGAACGATTATTAATGATCTCACATGCTGTAGGATCGCACGTCGAAATGGTGTGGGGGCACGTGACCACTATGGTTCGGAGACCATAACCCTAGCGGAGTCCTACTGGAGACGAGAAAAGGGAGGTATCTACAAGGAGGCCGCGGAGTCGCAATGAAGAGGCCGTGAGGGAAATTGAACTACGGAAGCAAACAAACACATTTTGCATGTGGCACAGGGCGGTGAGATTCTCGCAACATGGGAAACTGGGGAGACCCTTCGTCGCAGTCAAAAGTGTCCCCCCTCTGATTGCATTGCTGTGACGCCCGGAGACCCCAGCAAATGTATCGGAGAGGAGGGAGAATGAGAAAAGGCTTCGAATGGCAGCCCCCCCAAAGCCCCGAAGCCAATGGCTCGTCTTATTCATATGAACCCTTTCGACGGTCACACAATTGGTAGGGGCGCGAGAGGCAGAATGGAGATACCACTGGAGGGGCGAATCCCGCCCCCTCGCCCATTTCTCGAGTACGAGAGATACGCATTTGCTACTGACTACTCTGTTTAGAGCGCAGTGGTAACATTATGGTCACCAGCGGAATTTGATCTTCAGTTCTATTCCTTTTCAAATAATGATGATTGTTATTAATAAAATATAAATCGTTCTTTATAAAATGCTATCATATCAGGGATGGAGTACGCACTCTCTGATACCGAGGCCCTCGTCCTAAAGCGACTATCAAGCCAATGCTGCGAGGCCAACCAAAAGATTATCGCCAAGCTCTGCGAGGTCAGATTTTATTTCTTATTTTTAGTTGTTTTAAAATAGATGAATTACTTTTCCTGTTCAGGCAAAGCGAGTGACCGCATTTGACATTGATTCCCTGGGCATGGAAGACGCCGACACCGTGCCTCTCTTCGTTTTCTTCAGTACTCTTAAGGTTAGTACGGAACATTGCCTCGTGTCTTTTTCCAGCTATCATTCTTCGTATCAAACTATGTCTCAGTCTCAATGTGCGTCACCATGGGCAGGTTGATCAATATGACGACTGATACGAATTGCAGCCCGTGCCAAGGAAAGCGGAAGAGTACAAATGCTCAGCTGCGTTCGCGGAAAAGACACGACTGCTCAAGCTGGCACAGGTATTTCCGAATCGAAAAATAAAAGAGGAGTACCACTGGTATATAATCTACCGAAGGAGAAATAATAATGATAATCAAGATCATCACTGCGCTGTCTTGCGATAACAAGAGGTTACAGTGAGGGATGAGGAAAAACAAGTCCAAATAATAACCGATTGTTCCTAGTCAAAAATATACATAATCCCGTAGGGATTTCGCCGACTAGCTTCCGATTATTAAATGGCAATAATTTCTGAGGATATTTATTTCTGCAGGCAAATCGGGAATACAAGGACATCGTTCGCAGTGTGGATGCCGCTCAGAAGTACGGACAAACTCATCTCATGGATGGCTTCGGAGCGGTGGGTTTCTAAATGAGCGAAGGAGGTTATTTCTCTTGGGTCCACCCACTGGTTCCGCCTTCGAGAGAAAGAGCAGTCTAAGAATGGCATCCGCCCAATCCACAAGAGTTATTCATCACTCTTCTGCAATCCCATTCCGTTCTTCCCACACAGCGCCAGTAACCTTTCGCAGATCGCCGTATTCCCAGAGAAACATAAAATGATGATGGAGGCCTGTCGGAAATTAACACGCCATCCAAATGACGAGTGTATGAAAGAGTGGAATCCCACTGAGGAATGTGCGAACGTAATATTAGCCCTGCCACTACAGCAATTATGTTTTTCGCTCTTATATTAAATGAGCGGAAATCATGTTGTCCCATAATTTAAATAATCTTCAGGAAGTGGCGACGATGAACAAGCAGATGATGACTATCTTCAACGTTCTTCTCACCGTCGTCAGTGGCTTCTTCTTCGGCTTCACCGGCGTTTTGTACATCTTTCCCGGATACAACTTCCAGCTAGCAGAAAGGTATTTTGAGACCGTTCTGAGATCACTATCATTGTTTGGAGGGAGCGTTGCTTGCCCTGTATTAGATATTATGCCACAATATTACAAGCGTGACTTACAGAAATAGAAACCCAGATTACTTCGATCATTCGAACAACATGGGACTAATAGAATCGGAATTCCCTAGGTATTTTAATTGCGTTCACATATAAAGGGAAAACCTGTTTACGACAACAGCACAGTCTATAAACTTGTGACTCGCTACTGGGAAAATCGGCATCTTATTCAAATTACTCGAATGCATACCGCAATAGAAAAAGTAGCATTGGTAGCACTGCATGGGCTCGAGAAGAATCGGTCATTCTGGAACATTTTCTGGTCTTCGACAAGACTGAAACGATGAAATTTATCCATTTTGTACGAGGTTAGATTTGTGGGATGATCAGGAGTTAGGGCGATTTTTCTGTAATGAGTTTGCGGCTCTCGGTAAACAAAATAAAAAATAATGATAATTACCGATATCAGATCGGTCCTAATGATTAAAAGTCAATTATAAATGACAGCAAAAATATTTTCAAATTGCAGATTCATGTTTGGACTGGTATGCGGGACAATTATCTTCTTCGCGGATCTGTACTTCGTTGTCAAAAGTGAGTCCTTCACGGAATAGTTGAACATGTTCTTGGTCAGAAAAATGCAATATATGGTGAAAGATGGGTGACAGATTGAAAGACACTCGGCAAGTTTCACTTATCGCCATGTTTCTCACAATCAGTATAGCGAGAACTATTTCTAGTGGATAAGGAGAATTTTTCGATGAAATAAACGTGTACTTTATTGCCAAGAACCAATGGTGCAAATATTTCTTAAGAATCTCATGTTTTTTCACAACGTTCTTAATGTTGTATGTGCATAGAGTGTCGTGGAGGTACGAGGTGTGTCCAGCTTGCTAGCGCGAATTCGCCCCGGGCAAACAGTAGATCAATCGGGCACTATGCAGAGAAAGATCAAAGAAATATAAACACTGTTCGGGTAGCATGTAATATCCATGAAGACCTCAGGGATCTCAATTGTATCGAAATGACCAGGAATATTACGGTAGTCGTTGCGAATTCGCAGTTCGCTGAACTGTGTAACGTCGGAAATTCAGACCTTTCCATGTACTTTTTAACAGACATAACGAAGCTGTTTTTGATTTAATTAATCGGTGTTCTTACAGACATGGACGAGATATCGGGCGTTGCCCAGCGGGATGTGCCTACGAAGTCCGATGAACCTCGAAAAGTCATCAGAACTGTGGTCGCCGGAGGTGATGAGAAACCTTCTCCGACTGAAGAAACTCACGAGCCAAAGACGACTCCCGAATCCACGAATGTGAAGAAGCGAAAGAAGCCGGCAAAGGCCAACTAGTTTTTCTATCAGTATAATTAGTCTAGGTATCAAAACTTCATCACATTCCACATGACATCAAGCTTGAAATTTCGAATAAACTTTTTAATATTTCAGTGTTAGTCCCATCGAACGGGAGGCTCTTTGTAATAATATGGGCCTCGGCTGTCTGTGACCCCTCTAGATGTTCTCATCAATCCAAATGACCTTCTAAGGGCACACATCAACGAGAATGTCTCCTACACAGGGGGCTGTCAGATAGGGGGCAAAGTCTTCATACCCGAGAATGCAGTGTCTTCAGTATGTATGGATGAATCGGGTGGCAGGGATGGGGGTTGGGCCATTAGGCGGTGGTGATGAGGAGTCCCCAATGCATTCCAACCCTTGCCCGCGTCACCCCCCGCATCGACCTCCTCTCGCCAGTCTACAGGACTCCACATCTAAAGATAGGGCTGCCGTCAGTTGTAGTCACTTTTGCATTTTGATGCTATGCCACGAGGTTCGAGTCCGAGGCAAGATGGCTGCTCTTCGATCCTTTGACCTGATTCTCTACTCTCTCCACTTACGCAAAGGTCCTCGAGATGGCACGTAGTCTCGCATAACGGGGAAGATTCTATTGCAGATTAGACCGAATCCTGCATTAGACAGCTCAGTCTCCTACATTGCATACGATCCTCCATTGGCACTAGTCTGTCCATGAAACATTTCTTCATTCTGTGTCCTCCCCATAAGACTGAATAATTCGACGACCGATCACTCCGAGGTGCCGAATTCATCACTCGCCCTAGCGTCCGGTTGATTACATTTCCAAATTTGGAGTGTGTCACCTCCTCTTCGATGTCCCTCCCCTCCCTCACATCATTCCCTCCTCCTCCACCCTGCCCTTGGCTGCTGATCCCGGGGGTGGAAATAGAGCTTTCGCATCTTCGCTTGGCCTGACTCCTCCCTCTAATCCATCGTTGGCCCCGCCTCTTCCTCCGTGGATACAGTTATCACTCTCAGCTTCGGCAGGTCCCATGACAGCCCCTCTCTCCTTCGGGCTCCTGCTGCTGCTCGGCTCGGCCGCCCTCGGCTGCTTCCTCAACTCCTGCCCCTACAGACGATACGGAAGGAACATCGGATGCTCCACCTGCGGTTTGTCCCCGCCCGCAATCATGGCTGAATTAGCTCTGTTCCGGGATACTGTAGATAAGCTGCTATTACTCACAATCAGTTAACGCATGCGTGGAAATAACCGTGAGACAAAATAAACACATCTTGTACGTTGTGCAGCTCAATGAATGCTATCGAGTTTACTACGTAGTTGTCCGCTAGTATTCAGAAAACTTTAGAAAAATGTTTATTCTACTAGTACATTTGAGGGTCAAATTATTTCTCTACGGCAGGATCAAAGGGTGATCCGAGATTAAAACGAGTACCAGGAACTGTTTGTGATTTTTACGGAGGTCTTTCATCATTTCCAGTTATACCATTTACTTGATTACAAAGCTCATGACGGAGCTGAGACGAGATTAGAGGATGGGGAGACTCAAGGAATGGATCAGAGGAGGATGAGAGCGGACCGGGAACGAAAATATCAGGGAGGTATCGTATAGACGATTGGTTTGGGTACCTGCCTAGAAGTAGCATCGACGGTATCGATGGGAGGGAGTTGCAGGCCAGAATGGTTCGGGGATCTGCAAGGACTCCAACCATTGCTGCACTGCCACGGACTGCTTCCCCGATCCGGAATGCAGCACCAACAAGCAGTGCCCGCCCAAGTACTGCCTGGTTAGTCTCCCCCTACAGTACTCCACACCCACTCTCTTAGTCACCAAGGCCTCAGAAGCCATTATCTAAGCGAAATATGGGCATGATTACAGATCAACGAAGCTCCGGGCTTCTGCCTCGCCAAGCACTTCTGCTGCAGTTCCAGTGAGTAACTTCCTGTCAATTTCCAGTATATTTCTAATTTCTTTTCAGCCATCTGCCAGCGCAGCATGCAGTGTTCATGAAGTCACCGTAACCCCAACTGCTCTACCTCAATGTCACCAGAGGAGCTATCTTCATTCCCATTGCCATTTAATCCCGTAACATTTAAGCTGAGCTGTCATAAAGAACTGACTTGTTGAAGCGTTTTCTCACAGTGTACGCTTGAATTGATCTTTATTTTCGTAATGAGCATCCTATCAACGTGTCAAAATCTCATGCACACGAAAGGACATGAGCCAGTGTTAGGATGGGGGGAGAAAGGCTACTGGTCGGAAATGGAGGATGTGATCTTCATATTGGTCAGAAGGGGAAACCCGCAAAACGTGCTTTGCTACGGACAATCGGGACAAGGACATGACTGGTCTGCACACTATCTACACTGCGAAGTAAAAGATGAGCGTTTACGCCTGACTTTTACTTTAATGCTGAATTACTAACAAAACGTTACACGGAAACGGTTGGGGCAAGAATGCGGAATAGAGGCAATGAATCTGAGAAGCGGAAAGTTGATGGGTACGGAGCGGAAAGGTGGTGGGTACTGTGGAGATATGAGAAAGGCAGAATAGGAGCAGTTCATCACACAATTGAAAGATCTCTTCCGGTGAGAAAGGACGCGAAAATACCGGGACGGTCATACAAATTATTCCTAAAATCAAAATGGCACGTGCGTGTCGCAATGGATGGAATGGATGGAAACGTTATGGGGGAATTCGACTATTTCTCATGAAGTAGGGCGAGGATTAACAAAATCGGACTGCTGAAGGACCCAGTGCCGTGTTCTGTCCTGCTTGTTAGAGGGTGGCTGCCTCGGAGGCACAGATCGTTGCCGCTTTTCCTTCTTCACTTCTGGAAGGGGGCCAGGCCTCGACGAGGAGATCTTCCTGTTGGGAGAGGAAGAAGCTGCCCTGTGGCCCGGTCGTGCCTGCTGGCGACCTCAAAGACACGGCTACCACCACGCAGTCGTACTAATCTTACTTGTCTTTCTCGGTGCCGTGTATTCAGCAGGAGGCTTGTCTGGTGGAGGAGTGTCAGGAAGCTTCGGAGGCCCTTCCCCGCTACTACTCTTCTTGTGCTGAAGACTCATGTTGCATTTGTACTGTGGTGAGCTAAAAACCTTTGCCGCCTCGGGCACGTTCCCAGCCTCGACGTCTCGGATGATGGACGCATTGAGGACAGTTGCCTGTTCCATCCTCACTCGCTCTCGATCTCTCTTCCTCCTTCTGTCATTCCTCCTCGCTTCTCTCTCCAGTAACCATTTCTGGTGGTCGATCTGGCGGGCCAAAATATTGGCTACGCACACGGAGAGACACTGAAATGCAGAGTCACTCTATAGATGGCCTATGGAAGGATGAACGGGGAGGGAGGGAGGGGCTTACGACGGGGATGATGATGAGAGCTATGATCATCCCGAAGTGGAGGGCGTGGGTCTCGAAGACGGATCTGAGGGGGAGGAGGCAGCCCCGAGTGTGGATGTCCACCTGAATACCCATGCATCAAAGCTGCACGCACTTCCCACACTAAGACCCACTTCCTCTTCCCTGGTTATTTCTAACATCTCTCTTTCGTTATTCCCGATCGTTCATCATTTCCAAGTATTTATGGCCATTTTCGGCTCACGTCATGTTGAGCCATTTGTGACCTACGCCTGTACCACACGAGTCAAGATCATCATGATACGGATTTCAAAAATGCCACGTCTTCTTTGGTAGATTTCTCATCGAATAAACGCATGCAAGTATGAAATCGGCCTTTCTCGGCTTTCGATACAGTTTTCCAATCTACGTTGAGTGCGATGCATCGAACAAGTAAATCCGGACTAAGGTCACATTCGCAGTAGAAGAAGCTCCCATGCTCTGGAGGGATTCTTCCGGGACCAGAGACTGGAAACTGATGGAAAGATGACTAGCCTCCAGGTCCTGCGGCCTCTTCTTCAGTGCATTCTGCCAGCATTCGAGAGATCGCATGGCAGGCAGGAGGGGGTTGGCAGACCCGGCCTGCAGACGTATAATTAGTCGTCCTTCCACTCAGTCTACACACCGCCTCGCTGACGACGGATCTCCTGCAGCAGGAGTAAGGGACTCCGCATCGCTCAGGATACGGATTGGCATCGCTGCAGTTGAACTGCGACGAAAGAGTCCAGTCCCTGTACCCGGCGGCCAGCGAAGAAACTCCGCAGCATTCGAGCTGAAAAGAAGGACCACTATACGGATGGAGGAAGAGAACAATGACACAAGAGAAACGTTAGCCACTTCTGAGCGCTCATTCACGCTTTTTGCTCTTGTTGACAGTTATCTCAAGAGAATAGAGGAGAGCTGTGGTTTCGTATCGTGGAACCCCTCGACTGGCCTGTTCCTGGAGGTAGTCGACGAGGTCGGCGATGTTCCTGTTGCCTTGGTATCTCTTGACTGCGTAGAAGAGAACGGCATGGGCCGAGACTCCAACGGGATTGTCGGAGTAGAAAAGGATGAAAAGGGAGAAGGTCCCCACTACCAAAAGGATGTAGCACATGAACACGGACATTGCGAACTGGAAGAGAATATTGTGCTTCTTGATTGTCTCTGAGTACTCACAATTTTGAGCAATTGAATGTTATCCCGTAGTGCTCCGACGGCACCGGCCATGGAGACACAGCACACAACGAACCCTGCAAGCACTTCCTCGTATCGTGCGAATCTTCCCTCCTTCTCATTCTTCCTCCATTCTCACCGATAATGGAGAGCATGATGGCGGGGTTGAGGAGGACATCCGCCCAGTCGGAGACTCCCCTCGGGTCTTTGATACACAGATATACTCCAAGCGAGAGGATCGTCACTCCCGCCAACTGAAATTTTCCATCTTTTGAATGCATCAGTTCACTCGGGCGGCTCGGAGTGACCAGTGTCCTCCATGCCTCGCTGCCTCTACTCGAGTCATTCCAAGACACCGAACTGGCCGCATCTTTTCCTCCCCCGACTCGGTGGATCAATCCGACTGGTTTCGATCTCTCCCGCTCTCCCTTCGGGGGATTTACGAGGCTTCCCCCCACTCGCCGGCCACCCCTCATGGATATTCATTAGTTGCCACTGTCGAGAGGGGTCGATGGAGGGGCAGCGGCCACTCGTTGGCTACTCCCCACACTTCCCCCCCCTCCGATTTGCCCCGAATTATACATAAGGTCGCGCCCCCCTGGAGGTCGCCTCCCTTCGTAATAACAGCATTGGCCATTCTAAAGGCAAGGACGCTTCGCCGGCCATAGCAGTCCCTTCTGATCCCCCTTTCTCCCTTTCCATTCAGAGGAATCTAATGAAGGCTGTCCGATTGACCTTCTCCCTGTTGTTAATCAAAAATGAGGCGAGGCCAAATTCCGTGCAAGCATCCAATCGGAAAGGCGAAGGGCTACTCACAAAGACAATGAAGTTGCTGAGGAAGACGATCCACTTGAGACAGGAAGATATTTCTTGTCTCGGTTTCCGCTTCCTTCCCACTAACCGAACGTCGTAACTCTCGGCTGCAATGGCAGATGCTGTAGAAGTAGGAGGGTGAGGTGGATACCGTGGTCGGCCTGGCCCATGTCTGGGTGCCTCGGGGGCAGTAGTCTCCTCCGAGGGTCTCCAGCAGGGTCTCCCCGTCCCCTCCTCTGCTCTCCCACCGATCTGCAACCATCGACCCTTCGCCCCTTTCATGCGCGGGAGTGCAGGAGGATAGGCAAACACGCGACTGTTCAATCCTACCCAAGTTGGCCACTGCGGAGGACCACGCCGGTAGCCGAGAGTGCACCGTACTCTAACAGATCCCCCCAAGAGGCTCGCAAAATATATTCTTAGGGGGATCACAGTCGATTGACCAGCCGCCAGCCCGGCACCAGTATAATCCCCTTTCCATCTAGAGCAGGCCAACAAGGGAGAGCTGCGTGGTCAGCGAACCGCGAATAGGAAGCCCCTCGAGGACCTGGATGGCGAGGGCCGCGAAAGGGAAAAGACGCCAAATGAGGCACACGATCAGGTAGAGGGGTTTAATGGATGTAATGACGGCAGAGGGCATAAGTAAGAGGGAGGAGGAAAGGGGGCGAAAGTGGCCAGCTGGTTCTGGAGGAGTGAAAGGGGAGGGCGAGGGTAATGCTAATCAGTGAAGAAAAGAGAGATGCACTCTCTGCCACCCACAATGAGACTCCCCGTCCACACGACTCAAAGTGACCACACAAAAGAGGCTGGGGCGTAATTGGATATGCGAGGGTGGTCAAGCGAGACGGGCGAGCGTTTATTTCGAGGCCCTCTCTCTGGGGAGGAGGGGAGAAACAATACCCAAGCTCAGCCGAAGAGACAACATCGAAGGACGAGCCCCTCTAAAGAGATCCACGCAACTCTCTCCATCAGATTTCTTTCAGCCTAGCGGGAGGAGGGGGGATGGGAGGAAACCTCGGTTGGGGAAGGGGAGGGAGAGGCGCAGTTCGAGGGACGATGCTCCATTACGGGGCAGCTGATTAGGGAACAGTGGGGGAGAGGATGAAAAAGCGAAGAGCGAGCGAACAGCGAAGAGACAGGTCGATAGGGAGATAAGTAGGACACAGTTGATGCTCCTCTGGGAGTAGTGACTGGGGGCGAAAGTGGCGGGTGTGCCCGATGGCCCGAGGGTCGAACGTGTCAAACAGAGGAAGGGTTGAGGATGGGGGGAAGGTGAGGGCCAGTCGGGTCCCCTACCTCCCCTCCCATCCGCCCCCCGTACACAATAGTGCGGGATAAAGTGACCAGTCTGCGCGTGTAACGCACACCATTCACGGCCGCTGCTCCCCTCTCCCGATGATGCCTCTTTGACGGGCTCCTCCCTTTCCTCCTTCTTGATCTCCCACCTCCAGAGGGGGCAGAATGGCTTTGTTGTCAGCACGCGCAGCCACTGTCACCTTTACAGCAAAACAGAGTCATTTAGGAGCTGGAGGAATGGTGGGAGGGAGGAGGAGGAAGGGAATGCTGATACCACCGTACACAGGGAACAGAGGCCATTAGTGGATGCCTGCCTGGGAACGAGCAACCACAGACCGGACGACACCAAGAGGTGTAAAACTACAGGGTATCGGGGGTCGGAATCAATCATTGTAATGACGTAAGGAGGGAGGGAATGGCAATGAGGAAAAGGCCGGAGACGAGAACGGGAGTCGATGGAAAGAGACGATAGGACAAGGCCATTCCTCCACGCAGATCTTATCGTCCACCCTCACTGAAAGCGAGCTGCCATTCACTAATCATTGGTTAATTTCCCTATTAATCCTTCTCCAGCTGCCCATCAATTGAGAGCGGCACATGGGACATGTCAGTCTGGTGATGCAATGATTTCAATCGGCGAAGATGCGCATGAACATAAGTGCAGCGGTCCAAGATGACGCTCCTTTTTCGACGAGCGCCCTATTTGTGTTCATTGTCCTTTTTGTCCGCGACGAATAGCATCCAAGAAAGTGATTGGGCGGGACGCGAGAGCCATGGATGGGGAGAAAATGTAGACAAGTATTGGGGTCGCCTGTATAAGTGGCTACCTTCCTCGTCCACATTGTGCAGCGAGCCTCCCACTACTCTCAGTGCACATTTCTGAAGGGCGCGCAGCTGAATATGGCGAGTGAGGGAGGAGACGGGAGGAGAAAGGGAGGCCCCCCTTGTCCACTTTCTGAGGACTCGGACGAGGAAGCGAGGACTCCGCCGCAACCTGACACGGGCTCGGACAAGGGACAGCGCTCATCAAGCCAGCGATTACAAATTCTATTGGCCCGGACGTGGTCATTAGAGGCGTATGATAGGCAGGGACAGAGGGCGGGCGGCCATCTGCCGCGGACCCCCAGGTGCCCCCCCCCGCTTCCCCCCTCGGAAGGACAAAGGACGATCAAGAGAGGAAAGTGAATGGAAGGACAGAGACTCGATTGAGAGCACCACTTAGAGAGGGGCTAGGAAGGATGCAGGAAGAGCCTTTTACTACTTCTCACGGAGGTGGCATTGACTGTTATCTTGGTTCGAACCGGAGACCCCCCGCGAGTGCGCGCTGAAGAGGCTCAAGTGGGGATCCGCTAGTTGTCCAGGAGCACGGGTGGTCATATCATGCATTGTTTGGTGAGAACGAATAAGCTGTACACGATCTCCTGGACGATCATATTTGTTGCCAAACAATCGACGGAGGAGGTGTAGAAGGGGCCCCGTGGTCATTCGCCCTCCCACTACGTGGATGGGGACATCATTAGATAGAGTTACACTACAGTTTGATTAGTTCACTTTGGCTCCGGGCCAATGAGGCAGGCATCTGGTTTCCGGCCGGGGGGAAGGAAGGGGGGGGGGGAGATAAATGCTTGGGGGGGCGCAGAGAGATTAAACATTGACTCCATCGATAATCCGATCACTTCCGAGGGCAT
>JACMIG010000407.1:15384-33195 GCA_014805385.1 Levipalatum texanum
CCCCCCCCCCCCCCCCCCCCCCCCCCCCCCCCCCCCCCCCCCCCCCCCCCCCCCCCCCCCCCCCCCCCCCCCCCCCCCCCCCCCCCCCCCCCCGCAGAGAGATTCATCATTGACTCCATCGATACTCCGATCACTTCCGAGCGCATTTCTTACAACTCCTCTATTCAACAGTTTGAATTCACCCGCCGCAAGAGAGGGAGAGTGTGAGACGAGGCGGGGAACGTGTTTCTCTTTCCCATTCACAACGCTGCTGCGCGGATCAAACCGAGTATAGCACTGGAGAGTACGCAGTATTAAGTTCGAGTCCAGTTCGGGGTGGAGTGAGTCGAGAAGAGTGGGGAGAGACTGACCTGTGTCCCCTGGGTGCGAAGTCCTCGTCGTCGTCGTCGTCGGTGAAGTCGAGGAGGCACATTGGGGGAGAGAACAAGTGGACAGGGCAGAAGCAGAGGCGCCCCGCTATCTCCTGCCTATCAAGGCCGCGGGAGGAGAAGGAGAAAGGGCGAGGTGCTCATTCCTGCACCGCCGATGCTCAAGAAAACTGCGCGGAGAGGCGGCGAGCCATAACGGGAGCCGCTCCCCCTCATAAAGGAGGCTGTCGTACAGGGAGAGAGAGAAACCGAATCAACTATCGAGTGATAACGAGAAGAGGAAGCGGAGGGGCGAACACCTTCTCCATCGGCAACTGAGAGCATCTTCCGCATCCTTGAGGGTATTTACAAGGGGGAAGGAATAAAGGGAGTGGCGGGTGGCCGCGAGCTGCCTCCCGTGGAGACCCTCTCTAACGGAGACCCCCCATTACGAGGGCCGCCTCTTCCCGAAATCCACGGCCGCCGATTCGAATGACTTATAAGTCTGTCCGCGTAAGGATCGAGCAGTCGCGGAACACTATGATTTTTGGCCCCGGTGTCATTCATATTTTCTGCATAGGTAGCCTACATGTCGAAAAGTTGAAAACACAATAGTTTGGGTTTCGTCTATTACGGGTGCCAGAACTACGTTCATGCAAATTTCGCTCTTCCGAGATGCTTTCGGCGGACGTTTTTGTCCATAACTCTGCAACCATTTGACCAATTCGGGAGATTTAAAAAATGTTATGTCACCCGTGATCCTCTCTCTAAATTGCGCTCTTGGGTGGAGGTCTGCGGGTTACGGTATGAGTTGTGTTGCGATTTTTATGAAAAAAGTTCAAAGTGAGTTTTCTCGCACATATGGAAAGGGGGTTTCGGGTTTTTGATTTTAAATGAACAATAATGTATAAATGATCAAAAACATCATAACTAGACAGTGGTTCACCTCCCGTAATTATATGATACATCGATTTATATGAACATATTCCTAACCTAAAATATGGGGTCATCAATAACGTTCATCGGACGTTAGATGGACCCATGATGGGGGTATCATGGTCTAAAATAGGTGAAAATGAACTGGAAAGATGCCGGAAATATATTCCTATTGCGAAATATTGAGTGTGAAATGACTAAAAGCACCGAAAAACAATACAGCTCCAATTCTTCGGCACCTTTGAAAAGTCGATTTTAGGACCATGTATCATGGATTTAAAAATGTTCATGAGGTCCCCCCTTACCTACAAAAAGTCGAGAAATATTTTTCTCGAAATTGCTCAAAAACGTCCATAAACATCATGTTATACCAAGTTGACCACTATTTAGTCCATTCCTCAAAAGTTCATTTTCACCGATTTTGGACCATGATACCCCCATCATGGGTCCATCTAATGTCCGATGAACGTTATTGATGACCCCATATTTTTAGGTTAGGAATATGTGGAGGTTGCCAAGAAAAGAAAAAAATTTTGGACCCGATGTCTAGGTTGTTTTCCTGGCCCGTTGGCATTGAAAAAACCTATGAAATTCATATAAATCGATGTATCATATAATTACGGGAGGTGAACCACTGTCTAGTTATGATGTTTTTGATCATTTATACATTATTGTTCATTTAAAATCAAAAACCCGAGACGTCTTTCCATATGTGCGAGAAAACTCACTTTGAACTTTTTTCATAAAAATCACAACACAACTCATACAGTAACCCGCAGACCTTCACCCAACAGCGCAATTTAAAGAGAGGATCACGAGTGACATAACATTTTTAAATCTCCCGAATTGGTCAAATGGTTGCAGAGTTATGGACAAAAACGTCCGCCGGAAGCATCTCGGAAGAGCGAAATTTGCATGAACGTAGTTCTGGCACCCGTAATCGACGAAACCCAAACTATTGTGTTTTCAACTTTTCGACATGTAGGCTACCTATGTACAAAATATGAATGACACCGGGGCCAAAATCATAGTGTTCCGCGACTGCTCGATCCTAACGCGGACAGACTCTTATGCACCATGCAGAGCTCTCAAGGGAGAACGACGGAAACGAGCCCTTCCCGATATCCGAGCAGGTAGTGGAAGGGGATGGGGAAGAGGTACGAGTCAAGGGTTCCCATATCCAAGATGACAGAGTGGATTTGATGGAGGGACGGGGGCACAAAGGGAACGCGGGAACCTCGCAGTGCCTTGACCCTTCCCCCTTATGCGCCTCGGTAGCACTTTCTTCGACTAGCTTGAGCTCCCTTCTGCTCCCCTCTTTCGGGACCTCAGCCGCCATTTAAGACGCTTAGTGCTTTGTGACCTATTTCTTAATCTGGAGATCATAGAGGTTCGGCCATGAATCAACGGCGCAATATTGAGGCAGATGGAACGAAGAGCAATCTGGGAAGCGGTCAAATGAAAGCAGAGAAAAAAGAGAATAACGTAATCGTTGGCAGTGATGCCAGGTGGTTACTCGGAGATTTAGGACCAGTAAAGTGAAGTGGAACGTTCTTGCCTCGAGTGCAGCGGGCGGCTTGACTCAAAACGGTGCTGCAATTGGGCGAGTTCACTTTGTGCGTGCCGCCTGGTGCGCCCTCTTGAGGAGAGGAAACAATGAGTGCGAGAGCGAGGGGTTACTCCTCCCCACTTGGTAATGACAGTTCAAGGATCCGCTGTTTCGTGACGACAAATGTCATTTGGAGGGCACGGGTCTCAATGGAAGAAGCAGTCGAGAAGGGGAGTAATTGAGGGGCGGAATAGTCTCCTTTCGCGGTACTCGAGAAGAGTCAAAGTAATCACGTTATTGAGTGCCCTCCCCTCCATTCAGCACACACATGAAAAAGAGGCAGAAGTGGCATCTGCATCGACCCTCTCATTGGCCAGCTTCACCCAAAATAGGAAGCAGCCCCAAAAAGTGAAAGGAACATTTGGTCAAGAAATAACAGGCAGAGGTGAGGAGGGACGGAGAGGATTGGACGGAGGCAGGATAGAACTGGAAAAGAGCCTTCCTCGGCCAATCAAGCTGAGCTCGAAACGAGTTGGGCCTGACACGGTGGCTGATACCTAACATGGCAGCGTTCCTCGGCCGGAGAACATCTTTGCCACATGAACGATTTTAACGGGAACAGATGGGTGCCCATTGGTGTGAACCCGTTAGAGAGGTTCTGTAGAGGGTTCTGAGTCGTCGACAACAAGAGGGAGTAATGGGGTCGTTGAGGGGCGTCGATCTCTGCTTGTGGAGGTGAACACATAGAGAAGGGCACGGCCGAGGGCGCCCGCTACGTCACAAAGAGACTAATGATTCACAAAGGGGGAACAGTGTTCCCATGTGATCTGACAATGGCCTCCCTTCTCTCTGGAATGGGATCCCTTCCCAAGGCCCCTTTCTGCCATCCCCTCACGCATCATGTCATTCGGCAAACTTTTGCTCTTACACAGTGGTACGAATGAATTTTTGGTTATAGCAAGCGAATGGATAACAAAGAAATGCGAAACGTGATCACACCAATACTATTCTGTGCACGAGGTAACGTTGTGATCATCGGGATTAGCAGATCGAATAAATAGGTGAGAGACCTTTCATATATGTCAGGGGCAAACGTTGTACCGCAATTTTCTTCGGTGAAGGATTGGCATCACATGCCATAGTTCTCAGTGAGCTCTTCCGTGGTCATGGTGAAAATGGTGGGATCGAACGTGGGATTCATTCCGTGCGTCATCGGCTGTATGGGAGATCCGGCGATTTGCCATCCTTTCCTGGGATGTTCTGTCAGGCGAAGAGTCGACAGGTACGGTATGTTCCTATGAAAATATAAAGTTTGATTCTTAACTTTCCTGATACCGGATGATGGTGTAAAAGTCTTCCATAGTTCTTTTCGGATTGCCGCAAAGTTCACGCGAAAGGGTGTCGGGAGATCCCGAATGGCCCACTATCAGAACGGTTCCTGAACGAGATCATTTTGAGAGTCCAGAGTTT
The DNA here is from genome assembly GCA_014805385.1 of Levipalatum texanum. NCBI lineage: Eukaryota > Metazoa > Nematoda > Chromadorea > Rhabditida > Diplogasteridae > Levipalatum > Levipalatum texanum. Next base: position 19,687 of record JACMIG010000407.1, read on the forward strand.
CATACTAACCTTCGTTATGATTATTAATAATCGATTTGACGAGAGCTGAGGACCGTCTCCAATAGGAATCGAAGGGCTCGTCCAATTTCAGTACTTTTGTTTCGTAGAATCGGACATAATTGGTGTTGATGGGATAGCCTCCAGCAGCTGGAAGGCATTATTTCGTGATAACAATTTGTAGTATTTACTGTAAAACGGCACTTCACTTCGCCCAGTGCAATACGCAGTTCAGATAATGGGAAACATGATTCATTGAGAACTCACCGAGCTTGTTCAGGTCCTCGTCGTCGAGGAATTCGGGCTGTCTTCCCCTGCACCACATCATCCACTCGAAGAGACCTGGCTCCACGTTTATCCTCACGTCACACTTTTTCGACGAACCCAGACCTGAACAACTTGAGGTCATCATCAAATACTGAAGTGCTCCAACATTTATATTGGGACTAATTTGACTGCTCTTCCTTACCCATGCCTTTGACGATTCCCACTGCAGTCTGGATGCATCTGAGGGCAGGGGAGCAGTAGATACTCGTGATGTCCACGTTTTCGTCTCTCATTGCTCGTCCTAAGGATATACGTTCTTGCCAGACTGCTAGGAATAAATAGGAGTTATGAAACGAACCGACGAGCTTGCACTGAAGATATCCCATTTCGGTGAGGGGCGAGTCGTGTTCGTAGGCTTCGGGGCCATTTTTCCTCTTGGGAATATTACGTGGAAGGTTGATATCGAAGGGAGTGTACCTACAAAAAGAAAAGAAAAAAGGAAGAGGAGGGATTCTTACTTTCCCTGGGAGTCGAATGCCCTCTGCACCCACGAGAGCTGCTCCCCACGGTTGAAGACGAAGTCACAGCGCTCCCCGTGACGGACGATCACCACGTCCCGAGACGTCCGAGTAGACGACATCTTAAATGACGACACATTTTATGGCAAACGAGAATGAAACCTATTCGGCAACTGGCGCACTGTTGCAACTAAAAGATGTCTTCAGCGAGTTCAGCCAATGCTAAACAACTTATCGAACCAGCTCGTAATGCTTTCAAAACGTCCCCGCGCACAAAAGTGAACGTTGGTTGACATTCATTTTGGATGGGCTCCCATTTGAGGGAAGATGGAGGAACAAGGGTTAAAAGAGCGAAAGTGATGGGGGATGCAGCAACAGTTCCAGGGAGTAGTCAGGGGTGACCTCCACTGGTGGCACGCTCTCTCGGGTGGCCAAGCTCCCTTCTCGTCCTCCCCTACTCGCCGAACTTCCCCCCGCCAACACTGCCCAGATACATAACGACGTCCCCAAATCCTCTCCCATCCCTCACTCTCTCTCCCCTTTAATCGAAGCATCGATTCTGGAATCGGAGAAGAAATGACCAGAATGTAACGACAGCTCTGGCTGAGGTGTGAGTGAAAACGTTTGACCTCCTTTGCTCCCCCGGCCAGCAAAGTCGACCTCCTGCGCTCTCAGCGATGTTTTCTCGAGCGGCGCTCATTCGCGGAGGAGAAGAGAGGGAAGAGTGGGAATCGGTACCTTCTTGGCCATGGTGCGTGAAGTGACCGATGGAAGGGAGGAAGGGGAGCTGTGGTGTGGATGAGTACTCTGAGTGAAGGGGGAGGGCAGAGGTAGGAGCTTCCCCTTGTTCCCTCCTCTCTTTCTCCACGACTAACATCAAACTGGCAAGCACCGACCATTATTTGCCCTCACACTTTTTGCGCCGTCGTCGGGCGCGTCATTGCTCATCGGGCCCGTCCCCAGACACCACAAGGCCATTCTTTTCCCCCTCCAGAGGAGACTGAGAGGGCAGGCGAACGAGGAATGTCGACCCCGACACGCAACCGAAACAACGCCCAAATACGGCGCCCTAGTACTATTTCTAAAAAAATGAGCCGTGACGCAAGAACGTGGCGTCCAATAGCGATTCAAAGGCCTTACCCTGGAACCAGTAATCGCCGAGTCTCACCGAAAAGCGTCATTCAGTCACAGAATATTTAATACGGTACGTCAGGAGTAAATCTAAATAAGGAAATATATCGCCTTGTGGAATGGCGTTCAAAAATACCCCTCTCTGCCTGATTTACAATATGCTCCCTACATCCATTTGTAAATTGGTTTTGGTATCTCGAGGATCGGGCAGGTGGGGGATTGAAGAGAGATATACTCAATCCGCTGCCTCCGGAAGCAGACTCCTTTATAAGGCGTCCCCCTCCCTCCTCTCGGCTCTGTCCTTTCTCTTCCTTCCTTCCCCAGTGCCAATCTTCGTCTTTTAACGAACGCCCTTCTTCAGGTCCACCAATGTCCCACAACGATTCACACATCTTCCGCGTCATGCTCCAACAGCGACGAAAGGCCTGGCTGGTGATCGAGAATATGCGCGCCCTCTCCCTCCTACCGTACCCTCCCATGCCCGTGGTAAGACGAATGGCCGTTGTGAATCATCGGAGGAAGGGAGGAAACGGGATTTGATTGGGGCAAAAGAACGAGTCTCTCTTTGGTGCCTTGGCCTCAGTGGCCATTCGTTCTCTCTGTCTCGACGTGCCTTGAGGGGAGGCATCATGCATCTCGTCTCCCCTCGACCCTTCCATTTCGTTCCCTCCCAATCCTCCCCCTTCTCTTCCCACTGCAACCACTCCAAAAACTACTCGCTTACATTCGGGAAAAGGCAGTGTACTCCATCAGAGATCGAGCGTTGAATGGGAAGGGCGGGAGAGGGGAAATCATCAGAGATGGGAAGGTGAATGATGAATGGCGTTGCAGTTGCCGATGGATCCGCCGAGGCGCAGAGGCCTTCCCCTTCCTTCCAAGTATCCCTCCTACGAGGAAGTGGAGAAATCGGCCGCGAGGAGAGCCCAGGAAATCGTATCCCGAGAAGAAGATGAGATGACAAACCATATGCTCGCTCTTTCTCAATCCCGAAAACAAGAATTAGCTTCGAAGAATAAGCTATGAGAATCCAGATGCATTGTCACGGTTTGTGTTACTGGTAGAAAGAGGGGCGCGAGGGGTACCTCCCTCCACTCGTTGTGCGATTACTTTCACATCGTAATAGATTCGACACTCTTGTATGCGACCTCATTCACTGTGTATGGTTCGTAATGAAGTCGGCGGGCTGCCCGATCAACATGCCATTTGTAATGCCCCTTCTCAGAGACGCCCAGAATTCCTGTGGATGAAGGCTGCTCCAAATGATTGTTTATCGCGGATGTAATGGGAGGAAAAGGCGGATGGGATGAACCGGTTCCGCCTCTTACTTATGAAGAGTTGTTATCTAGTGAGAGAGGCCCCGTCCCTCCCTGCTGCGAAGTGATGAGGAAGAAAACAGGAGGGACGACTGACCAAATCCGTGTGCATTGTTCTGTGTGCATAGTGGCCGACAAACCGAAGGCTCCTGAGTCACGATGACTGGCCACCTTATCACTGTCTATCGATCAGGAGGCGGAAGAGATCCATCGACGTCGGCCACCCGACACATCGTCACCCATTGTGAAACAACCCCGGAAGAGTCACTGTCTCCTTTCCAGGATCGATTGCATTGCGTGTCAACGTCTCGCTTGGAACTGGCCATTTCGAATGTTCTGTCTAGGCGGTGGAAGGGGAGGCCACGGATCTCCCTCCCACCCATTCGTGGTTTCTCATCTGAGCTGTTGGTGTGTGATAAGCGAATGTCTATCGGATGTGCTTCCTCCAGTAAGCGACACCTGACATCGGCCCTCCTCTGCAAGTAACTCTTACTGCATCCCCCCACTCATTGGCCCCTCTCCACTACTCCACCACGCTCTATCAACCTTGAGCGAACCGCAAACTAGAGGATGCTCACGTTTACCGGAAAGATAACAAAGCGAACTCGACGCAGTTTGCTATGCGAGAAGTTGGCTCAAGAAGGAGGAAGAGTGGGGGCAGGGGACGGGTCTTGGGGAAGGGTTGGACGAGCTCACTCCTTTCGCCTTCCTTCCACGGCAGCGAGAACCTCAGGGAAATCACGGTTCAGTATGAACTGTTTCTCCTAGGATTGTCGCCACGGCGGAGGGGGTGGTTGAGGAGTGGAGGGGGAGGGGTACGGTAGGTGGAGGGGCTTGGGGAGGTGGAAGAGCGGACGTTCTCGGGGAGGGCCTGGCGGCCAACTGAGTGGTTGAGGCAGCCTCCTCCCCCTGGTCACCGCCCCTACGAGAACATCTAGGCGGCCCAGAGAAGCAGAGAACGGCCGAGGGAGGGGAGGGAGGAGGAGGCGGCGACTGGGGAGTGGATGGTACGTACTGGTGCAGACTAGTCGTTCCATCCACAGCCAAAGGAGTAGAGATGTGTTCTCTCCTCCCTCCAGGAAGGGAACGCTCTCTGCGCCCTCCCACTGCAGCAGCAGCTTTTCTTCTCCCTCCCCTCCTCCCCCTCCACAATGCCTCGAGAGTCCCCCCCTTGTTTTGTGGCTCCCTTTATCGCTTCCCGTTGACTCTCCTCCATATCTTCTCTCCCTTCGTCCATCGCTCACCCACTTCCAAATCTTGGCTCCCCTCCACATGCAGACAACGATGACAATTGAATGCCAACGAGGAATGGGAGGAATCCATTGACGTCGAGGGGGAGGTTGCATTCTCTCCAATGGGTATCTACAAAGAATGATCACCAAGGCCGTGTGGATGGTGGAGATCCAAGCCAAGGCCGTGGCAGGAGAATGAGGTTACTGGAAGATGGGAAAGTAAGGTCCGGGAACGGCCACTCATCCTGGTACCGTGATCACATCGATGTGACCCCCAAGATTCGTTGGGTAGCGGTCAAATGATGAAAATCGGAGCGGGTGACGCCGACAGTCTACCAATTTGAACTTGATGTACAAAGTTCGCGACGTTCAGCCAGTTGAACCACTCTCTGAGAGAAGGCCGCATTCGACATCGCAGGCACACAAGTATCCAATAACCATAATCAATGACATCAAATCATTGCGCACAACGGCATTCAATATGCTCGTTGTGCGAAAATGTCCTTGCGTGTTAGTTCAAAAAATTCACATTTTCACGAAATTTCATAAAAGAGATTCGTTTACTTTTTGTTCTTATATTTCGTCGAAGGATATATGCGATTCATATATTTTTTGGAAATGCCTTCAAACAATAAAGCTTCTGAAAAATTGAACATTCATTCAATTCTAAAAAAATAATTTTAAATCGAGTTTAAAATATTTATAAAATCATAAAGCTGACACACCGAAGTTGTCTATTTGTGTACAAGGAGCTCGCGTGCGGCTTGCGTCGCGGTTCGCTTGCCCAGTAGCCTCACGGGTAAACAGCCCCCTGCAGGAGACTCCGTGCCTAGAACGGAGCCAATGTTGTTTTGCCTCATCGGTTCCGCATCGAACGTTATGACCAAGAAGGCTCCCCCTGCAGGCTAATCAATCGAGGCAGCGACGGGAGAGCAGAGATCGAGACGACGGCCGATTGCCATGGGACATGGGTTCGTGGGCACCTGCACATTACACCACTCCCCCCACACCCTCCCACTCTTCCGCAACTCACGCTATTGTAAAGAATTACGAGAAACAGCTACCAACCATTCACGTAGTTAAGTAGGACGATGAAAACTACGTTCAAGCACGATCACAGGAAGATCAAAGAAAATGAAGTTATATTTTGCCATTTAAATAAATTGCAGTGTCGTGGCGGAGGGCCCATTTCGAGAAGGATGGGAACGGGATGAGGCAGAGGAAGCCGAGATGGCAGAGAGGAGCATGTGGGTACGAGGACACGGCGTCAACACCGACATGGCCGAGATGAGCGTGAGGGCATCTTTTATTTATGCTGAAATTGATTCGCCATAACAATATACACACAAATAAGTCAATTGATTTATTTTTAAATTACTCTCCTGCATCATCTTGATTCTTGATTTATTTAGATAGCAAAGAACACAACAGAGTCGATTTAATTTAGTTTTTAAATAATTTAAACAAAAATATTTCAGCGTCTACTGAAAGAGTTTGGTCGACTGAAGAGAATTCTGACGTTCGCAACTCCTCGGCGCTCACCGTTCGGTCACAACGTCGCCTACGTCACCTACTACGAAGTGAACGCCGCCCACAGAGCAGTCTCCAAGCTGAACAGGGACGGATTCAACGGCAGCCCTGCTCAATCGCAATTGGTTGGTATTTTCATTATAAGTTACGTGCCCTGCACATTATTTTACGACAAATGGAATAATGATCTTTTATTTATTTGTTCCTTTAAAAACGAGTGGTCGTAGGAGGTACTGGTCTCTCTCGTTTTTGTCAGAGGACGAACATTCCGCATTTGTCTGCGCTCAAAGGAACCCGACAGCACTTCTCTTCTTTGATTAAGCATGACTAAATATATTTTTCCAGGAGCATCTCGGAACGGGAGCGTACTGGAGTCGACCAGCACAGAAGGCGCCGGTGGTGCAGACGAGACCGCTTCCTGTTAAGGCGACGGAGTCTCCAGAGGAAGAACGACGACGGAGTTCGAACGGAAGTTCCCCCGGGATTCGGAGGAAGCTCGAGGAGATCCGTGAGTCCGCGGCGGAGAGACTCAGTTCTTCTCCTCCCATCCTTCAGGACGGAAGCGAGAAGATCTCTCCAAGCAGGTCAAGACTGCTTCGCCTGTTCCCACTTCGGAGGAGAAACATCCTGAAGACCCCTTGCCGTCAGGTGCGAAGAAAGAGACGATGAAGGAGGGCAGGAGTCCCTCGAAGACTTCGAGGGACTCGCCACGGACACGGAAGGAGGAGCCCAGTTCGCGACTTGGAAAGGACAATCGCCCATCTCCCTCCTCCCGATCGCTTATTCCCCTCATCTGCATGGTAGCCAGATCAACCCAACCACGGCGAAGTAGGAGCCCCCTCGTGAGAAAGTCTGAAGTCATCGATCGGAAGAGGGAGGAGAGGCATCGTAGGGAAGAGAAGGAGGACGCAGTACCTACGAAGAAGAAGGAGACGATGGTGCCGCCACCCAAGGAGTCAACGGGTAGAGATCACCGCGGAGAAGAGAGAAGACTTGAGGAGAGAAGGGCCAGATCGAGGAGTCCCCTGCTCTCGAGGAGAGGTCAACGAGATGAGCAGACCAGGAAGGAGGATTCGATTGTGAGGAAGGACCGTTCCTCACCTCGTGACCAGCCGCGGTCGGAATCTTTGTCGGAGAGGAAGGCAGAAGAACCGAAGAGGAGGGAGCGGACGGATGAGAGGATACGAAGAGAGGAGCCCCCAGTGATTGTCTCTCCGAAGGTGGAAGAGCGACCAGACAGAAACTATTCGCCTGACCGTCGGGAGAACAGGAGGGAGGTCGACATGCCGAGGAATGGAGAAGTACGACGACCCTCGCCTCCAAGGAGGGACCGCTCAAAGGAGGATGTCATCAAGAGAATAGAGCCGAAGAGAGAAGAGCCTAGGTTAGAGGAGCGGGAAGTAGGGATAGAACGAATGTTTCCTTTACAGGGCGGGAGAGCGAGCAACGGGAACATCGAAGACGTGGGGAGAGGAGAGGAGAGAACGGAGAAGGAACATGACGATGGAGCAGAAGAAGGCGAGTTGGAAGGAGGTAGAAAGGAAACTCCCGAAGAGAGAGGAATCACCGAGAAGAAGAAGCCCCCTTCCACTGAAGGAGAACGGAGCGGAGAGGAGGAACACGAATGTGAGTGCGACTGTGCCCAAGAATGAGGAAAAGCCGAAGATGCGGGAACAGGAGGAGAGGAGACGAGAGAGGAGGAGGACACCGTCGCCCAGGAGGGAATCCGACCGCATCGAAGAGTCCGTGAAGACGGAGAGGAGCTCTCAGGGTGGTCGCTCCCTTCAAAGACCACTCAAGGATCACATCGGGAAACAGGCCAATGGTACTCCGAAGAAGGATCAGCCGTGGAGAAAAGAGGAGCCAGCGAAGGAGGTGGCCGAGGGGAAGAAAGAGGAGAAGAAGCCTCCGCCCGCCACTCGAGGGCAGGAGACTCAACGAAGGATCATCGTACCGGTATCGACGGAGAGACGAAGGAGGCCATTCGAAGGTAAGGAGGAACCTGAAGTGAAGAGAACTGAAGAAGGGAGAGGTCTTATGAAGAGGAAGGAGGAAGGTCTGTGCTTCGTGAGTCGGGAGAAGAGAGGACGAGTGAGGGGGCCGAGGACTCCCGAGTACGAGAGTCTACAGCCGGAGGATATGAAGAACACCCTCCTTCTCCAGAACCTTAACGTCAGCCGCGAACAAGTTCCTATGTGAGTTTATGTTTCAAGCTGAATTCTTTTTGGGCCTTTTACACTCTTTGCACTCCTTGAACCTCAAATTACAGATGGTTCGACGGCAACGGCGACCCCGACTTTGAAGGTCTCAACTTTCTTAGCCAGAGCGCTTTGAATGACAGCCGATAGTCAACTCTGGAATATACCATCTATTTCGCTCATTTCATCATTTTGCTTACTGTTAAATAATGTATTGCTATATTCACGTTCACTTGCCCTAGGCTGTTTAGAATTTCGCATGTTAGTCTCCCACGTAGTGATTGATTCCTGTGATATTTCAATCTTTGCCCTGAAATCAGTAAGTACTTTAATACGTGCAGAAGTGATCTTTCATTCGCAGCTTTTTACACCTCACCTCTCCAATCATTTTGCAGTGCCTTCTTGCGGATAAATCCGATTCGTGTGCTAATACATCGTAGTGTTGATAACAGAAGTGGGAAATGAGCTTACAAGAACACAAAAATGAAGGCACAAGTAGCACACATTCTTTAAAATTTCAAATATAATGTGGGCAGCTCAGAGATGTCTTCTCTTCGCTCGCCCTGCCGAGCAAGAATGAATCGTGTGACCTCTCGGGTATTCACATGTATTGTTTGAGGGTCTGTCACTAATTGTCGTAATTGGGTTGGTTGAAAGTGCAAGTTCGGTTCAGGTTGCGACAGTGACGGGTCTACGGGTGCATCTTCGCTATAGAAAGCAGTGCTCCCGGCAGACCGTCACCGATGCCACGCATCGCCTTCACTCGCAGTCTTTCGTATAGTCGAGGTGATAGCAGAAGAGCGAGAGGAGAAGACTCCGGAGCCAGAAGGGCCAGTGATGAAATGGGCGAGTGAGTGACACGTGATGGTACAGCGTGGAGGGGGCGGGGCCAGCGGGGTGCGCGCGTTCGAGCCGCGCCGCGCACGAAATATCCGCCCGCTGTAGTAGGCATGACCGATTCCTCGTACCCGGATACTTATTTCGCGGAATCTATGTTATTTTTGATTATAATTCAATAAATAGTGAAGAAGAGCGAACAGTTCCTTAGTAATTGCGTGTCTGAAATCTAAACCGCCGACCACATAACGAATTTTCAATCAAAGCAACGCTAAATAGGGAATTCATTCAAACAATCATTAAAACTTTTGCGATTCATCAAAACCCATTAATATATTTATTAATGATCTTTACAAGTTCAACAGTACGCTGAGCCTTCTTAACCATAAGCATTCGCACCATGGTGGAAATTCATATTCCCTCGTTTTAAGGCCTATTGGCGCGTTTTTGGTGGACAGGCGCAGTTGCTTATCACTCTCTGTTTGTGCGCGTCTGTGGTGCACAACTGTTGCAATGACTCTTTTTTCTTATTGTTGGCATGTTTAGTAAATAACGGGAGTGTTCACTTGGAATACTTTTACAAACTCGTTTTACAGGTATCAAATTGGGATTCGGAGCCATCCGCAATGCTGAGGGCTGCTGCGGTAAGCTAAATTTGTTTTGAAACTTGTAAGCAGGCACTAAATAGCGTTAATGCTGCAAAAATCTAATACAAATTACTGTTTACAGCGTTCGACCGTGCGGCAAAGTGGGAAGAGGCTGCAGGGAACTGCGCCTCCCACTCCTTCCACCCCCGCTCCGAAGTAAGTTGTCTTCAAGCTATCACAGCCCGTTGCATCACTTCCTGGAATATTCAATGCTCTCTTCTCAGGAAGAGCGGTGGAGGAGGTTTGTTCAAGGCGGCCCTCTTCACTACGGTCGCAGGGGCTGGAGGAACAGTCGCATACGCCTATGCCGATCCCGAATTCAGGCACAAGGTATTCATTGGATTTGTTTCAATTGCAAATATACAATAAACATAATATAGGCACAATTGTTTCTTCAGGTTGAGGACCTGATCCCGCCTTCCAAGGACGTGTTCGAAACCATCCTCGGGAGCTCGTCTCTTGAGTCCGTTTTTTTATTCTTCGTTTCTGACATTATTGCATGGCAGACACCAAAATAAGATCCGCATTCTAGCAAGACAAAAGCATCGTTGGAGGCGACCAAGGACAAGATCGTCAACGCTATTCCCAAAAAGAAGGTTAGTACAACTTCTTGAACGTCACTCGAAACCTTTTCCAGGTGGATGCCCCTCTACAGCCTCTTCCTCTAGAGGCTCTTCCTCCGATTGCGAAGAAGCCTCCCGTCCACGTCGATGCTGTCGACATCACTCCTCCCTCTCTCGTCAAGAAGGACCTCTCCGAAGAGCAGATCAAGAAATCTAACTCTCGTCAGTTGTTATCTGAAATTAAACCTAAAAAATCGATTATTGCAGAGCTTGAATCCCGGTTGATCTCTGCCATCGCTTCCGCCGAGAGCAAAGTGCAGACGACTCTTGCTGCCAAGATGGACACGATCAAGGCCGTCAACGACCACGCCGCACTTCTTAGGAAGACTGTTCGTTTTTCAAAACAATATTCCGATTACTAATTATTATCAGATATTATTTTAAGTTCTATTTCAGGTTGATGATGGATCGAACGCAGACTGGAATGCAGTGACTGCTGCTCTTTCTGTCACTGAGACGGCTGCCAAGAAAGATGCCGATGCCGAGATGGACGGCAAGAACTACATCGACAACCTCAGCAAGGTAGTTCCTAATTTCGCTCCAAAACGTTCGGTTTTATTCGCTAAACATTCATATTCACCTCTTGGAATTTGACGAAATAATCAAGACATCAAACTTGGATCAACATTGATTTAATTATTTTTTTAAATTTTTGACGTAATTTTTCGAGCGGAGAGCAAAACATTAGACGTCGTGTGGTTCTTAACACAATATCTTTTTAATTAATTACACTTAAAATTAGCTTGAATCTACAGATTATCTCCGACGGAAAGGCATCTTCTGCCACGAAGTCGAATCCGCTTCTGTTGAATGCGCAGGAGACGGCCAACAAGCTTGCCAACCAGCTCGACGAACTCAACATCCTCGTCGAGAGAGTACAAATCTCCATTATTCCATATCTATTCTTGTTGACTGCAGTCCCGCAAGGAGGCCCGAGTGTTCACCGAATACAAGGAACTCGTCGACCAGAGCAGGAAGCAGTTCGAGCAGGAGCTGAAGGTGAACTGCGAATGGGTTACGGTCCAAGATGTGAACTGTAGGGAGTCGTCCCCGGAGTAGATATCAATGCGAAGGATCGTAAGCTGACGGAGTACGAGCAAGATGCCCTCATCGCCCACGCCCACCTCCGCGTCGACCAGCTGAGGAAGCAGATCGCTGATCTACGAGTAAATTATTTCGATCTCATCATAGGAACAGTCATGGCTTGTAGACTCGCGAGGAGACGAACATCCTGCGTGCAGTGGAGATGCAGAAGCAGGCGGACGACGAAGCTTCCACGCAGAGACTCGAACTCGAGACTCGCCGTCTGAAGCAGCACGCCTCCCAGCAGATCGAGAAGGAGGTCTGGAGAGACTCGAGTTTCCAGAAATATCCCCCATTTCAGCTGGCGACAACTCGTTCTTCGTGGGAGGGCGAGATGGAGGAGAAGCTCGTGAGGGCGACAAAGGCCCACGCCGAGCATCTCGATTCCGTCATCCGCACACAGAGGCAACTCTTCGACGTCGAGAAGAACCAGAGGGTCGAAGAGGCGAGTACGATGCACGAGTACTTGTTCTATCATTGAATCTTCAGGCCGTCCACCAGGAGAGGGAGCTTCACTCTCGCCACGTCGGCGCCGCCCTCTCCAGACTCGAGGGAATCGAGACTGCCCTCGGAGGAAGAGTCGCTTTGGTAACAACCTCTAACCCCTCATTTGTAATATGAATTGAACAGGACGCGGAGAACCGACGATCGAAGCAGTTCTGGCTGGCGTGCCACCATCTCATCGAGTGCATCGTCAATGGAAAGAGGGCAGGAAAGGACATGGAGGAGCGCCGATCGCCCCTTTCCGAGCAGCTGCAGACTCTCAAGCAGGTTTGCAATATTCACAGTATCCTGTACTGCTCTGAATCGTGCTAGAAATGCAGTGAAATAAACTGCCAACTTAATGTTTTTACCTCAACGATGAAAATATTGAAGGTGAATGGAGAGGACTCCTTCGTGAACAACGTTGTCGACCTCTTCCCGCGACAGGCAGTGGAGAGTGGATGCTACACCAAGGAAGACATCAAGAACAGATTCGACAAGGTACAGTGGTTCAGTATCAAAATGCGTAAAAGTCTGCATTTCAGCTGTACCGACAAGGACGAAAGACCGCCATGATCGATTCCAACGGTGGCACGGTCGGAAAGTACTTGTGGTCTAATATTCGGTCAGTCTGCGCCAACCACCCCGTTAATATTCAACGACCTACAGATCGTTGTTCCTCCTCGACCTTCCTCGAAAGTTCTCCTATGACGACAAGTTCGATATCAACAGCCTTGACAACTTGGAGGTGCGAAACGCTCTCTAACAATAAGAAATATCTATTGCAGGCGCTTGCTCGAGCCAAATGGTTCGTGGAGAAGGACGACTTCGAAAGCGCAGCGAAGATGGTGAACCTCCTCGATGGACAGCCTGCTCAGATTGCCAAGGACTGGGTCAGAGATGTCAGGATGCACATGGAGACCAAGTACGACCACCTCTCCTGAATATTCATTATTCTGCATCTTACAGGTTCCTCGCCGAGTTGCTGGTCGCCCATGCCGCCGTGCAATCCATCCGATCTACCTACTGATTCATCCCAGAACTATTGGTCAATAGCTTGCTCCCCTCAACGTGTATCTTCCTCGTTTGGTATGTGTGATTCTCTGGGATCGAGAGCGTCTCGGAGTAGAGTTTCTAGCCCCGTAGAGAAGCAAAGTGTCATGAAGACACTCCGCGTAGAGTATTCCATCACACCAGCATTCAGATAAAGAAACTAAATCTTTGCCCAATTCTCAAGAACATGAATGACACTTGATTTATCATATTGAGTCCTTTCAAGGACTAGTGAAAACACAAAAAAACTTCTAGATGTTCTTGAATGAAGGAACACTAACTAACAAGGGATAAATCACAGTCGGGTATGGCAACTCCGAGCCGGATATGGGGCGCTGCACCACTCCGGGGGGAAACTACCAAAAAAATTAAAATTGGTCTCGGAATGGCAAGTACGTAAGAACGCCATCCAGAAGAGTAGTGAAAAATCGATATTTTCATTTTGTTTCTAATCGAATCCAGTCATGGGGCGCTGTGATGGGGTGCTCCGACTGATGAAAAAAATACCCGTGGGTGACGCTGAATTTGGTCCATGGCGAAGTTATGGCCTGAAATGTGTTGAACCTGGAACGGATGTCAGTTTGGCGATTCCCAGCT
>JACMIG010000408.1:1042-11980 GCA_014805385.1 Levipalatum texanum
CCCGTTATTACCAAACCTTTACCCGCCCCGGCGCCGCCCCGGCCCCCCCCCCCCCCCCCCCCCCTCCCACACCTCCTCGTCGTCAACGGATACATAATTATGCAAAGTTGATTCAAAGTAAACGAAGGCGTAGAATAAATGTGGCGAGAGAGGAGCAGGATGAGATGCCCTCTGAAGGTGTTCACTCTCGGCTGTGGAGGGAGAGCAAACAGAGGCAGTGGCAGACTCTGAGAGGGAGGGAAAGGGGCCACCGACGGCGGCATGCGGAAGACGAGCAAGAGGGAGTAGAACAACGACATGCTCCGCGGCTACGGGAACAGCTGAGTGTGGACAAACAGTGAAGATGCCATCTAGTCTCCACTAATCACTCCCTAAGTACAGTAGCAGTAGGCACCCTAGAGACGACTCTCTATCTACACGGAGAAAGACTGCGAGGAGTCAAGGTACCGTGGTAAAGACTAGTTGCAGACTTTCAGAAAAGGCTTTCGAAAAGGATGGCTGTCGACGAGTGAATGGGAGAGGGAGGCCCATTGAAGCCATCGCCATAACACAGAACTGTCCCATATGGTGAGACCTTGGCGCCGCACTTCTATTCCAACAGACGAAGCGGCCACTCGCAGCCACTTACGCCCTCCAATCAGCACTCCAGGCAAATCGACCAGAGACACCCGTTAACTAATTAGGACCCACGACTAAAGGTTCGGAGGAGAGACGGAGACGGGAAAGTAATGAAAGGAAGAAAAGAATTGATGCCCCGTTCGGATGCACGAGAATGTTTCATTTGGGAGGGAGGGGGAATGGGAGACACGGGAACAGTCGATTAGACTGGAGGGAAAGGCCAGGGGAATCGATGGAGACGCTATCAGAGAAGGAGGCCCGTGATAGGGACAATTGGGAGGGAGGGGATAGGAGACAGGGGCTGCTGTGTCACGGAAGGGAGAGGAGGGGATCCGTCTCCCACAGGTACACCCTCCCCTTCCTTATTCACAACCATTCACCATTGTCCCATCAACCACGCACCACACAGAGACACGCTAATATCAATTTGAAAGACGCTAGATTGGAAATCTTTCTGATGAGCTTGTACATGACCAGAACTCGAGGATCAGTGTTTGGTGGAACCTCGGTAGCTGTTTCCTACCAGAGGGATTGTCACGGGAAAGGGCTAGAATGGAAGAGTCAGGTACCTGATTGGCTGGAGGGCCGAAAGCGAATGGAAGACGGCTGCGAGTCCTCCGGAGGCCGATTACCTGTAACGAGGACATCATCATCGGAGAGCGAGCTATGAATAGAGGAAGTGGGCCATTGCGAGAAGAACTCTCAATGAACCATGGCCATCCCTCCGCCAAACAACCCACTCCCAGCTATGCCCTCCACAACAAGACAATTTTGCCGCTCATCAATAAAAACTGAGTAAATTCATTTTGTTGTCAGATTATGTTTTTTTTTTCTTCAACTTCAAGTAAGCTGCGAGACTGTGAAAGACTCTTGGAGCAGAGTATGCTACTGAATGGATAACTAAAACTTTATTTAAATTTCAACAAAGAGATCTTCAAGAACATCAAAAATTAATAAATCTGATAAATATAATGAAAAAGAAAACTGACTGAAAAGTAGTAACGAAGAATAGTAATAACAATTCCAAAGATACGACCCACAACTAATATGAAAATTCATTGCAATCGTGGGCAGCTAAACAGCTGCTACAATAGTTAATAAATGGGATGTAATGAGTGAGAATCGACCTGACATAACGCAGAGCCAGTGTGCTTTAGAAGGCAGAGTATGAGAAGATGTCCTGCTGTTTGGCCAGTTCCAGAAGCATGGGGTCGTCGAAGAACTTGTTGACGGAGACATCCTCGGAGAGTCCCTTTCGCCGTCTGAAGCAGTCTCTGGAGGGGGCAGGGAGGGGGAGGGTACCTGGTCTTGATCATGAACTCCCTGGCCAGCTGGTTGGCAGGCTGCACCTCGAGAGGACGAATCACAATGGACTTGTCCAGTGGATCTCCGGGAACAATCTGCCAGTGGTTGAAGACAGAGAGACAGAACGCCTGTCCCTGCGTGTGGGTTCGAAGGTCAGTCTCGAATCCGAATGAGTCCATGACGGGGATGAAGGCCTGAGGAGAGTATTCGAGTGCGGGGGCGTGGAGAGGGCGGATACCTTGATGGTGTAGAGGGGCGATCCTGGGATGGGGGCATCCGTAGTGACGTGACCTCTCCTCTTGGCCAGTACAGTGTAGACGGCGGAGACGCAGTCGGCTGGGGCAATCACCTCCACGGTGTAGTAGGGCTCCATGAGACGGGGAGTGGCCATCTGAAAGGAGGGATGGGCGAGCGAGATAAGGATGACCAACGAGGAAGGCAGAGTAGGCACATCTCCTGGCAGTGGGAATGATCTGGCCACCTCCCCTGTACAGCGGCTCTCCGGCGATCACCGCGTCCAACATCTTGAACTTGACATTGCGGATAGCTAAAGAGATATCTTCGACAGTGAGGGTGGAATGAACATACGCTCTTCGCAGAGAGGGCCCTCCCTTGTTGCCCACTGGAATCCCTGCACAAGAGATTCGCGCACGGAACCCAAGAGTTGCTTGTCAACCTAAAGGCGATATTCTATTAGATAAGCGATGAAGAA
The DNA here is from genome assembly GCA_014805385.1 of Levipalatum texanum. Classification (NCBI taxonomy): domain Eukaryota; kingdom Metazoa; phylum Nematoda; class Chromadorea; order Rhabditida; family Diplogasteridae; genus Levipalatum; species Levipalatum texanum. The sequence continues at coordinate 3,678 of JACMIG010000408.1, forward strand.
TTGTGTACTTCAGAGGGAAGAGTGTCATCGAGGAGGACGTTGGGGCCCGTAGCGTCAGGGCCAAACGCCCAGATCGACCTGTAAATAATTCATCCCATAAATATAAAAAAAACAATTAGTTGCCACATGCCATGCGTGTAAAATTGCCAACGGCCGTACTTTTCGCCTAAGCGATCCTTGTCAGAGAAAATATATACTAGCATGAGTGAAATATTCCAAAACGAATAAACTAAACGTTATGCCCAAAGTTGGTTACCTGGCCGCGAGAAGATCCCAGTCGTACTTGGACTGGAAGAACTCGCCGAGCCTCTTCCTGTTCCATCCAATTTCGACAATCTGAACAAGAGCCCCGTTAATTGCCCTCCGTCTCCCGGAATGACCTCGTTCTCGATGTCTTCTGCCAGGCCCTTCTCCAGTGGCTCCGAGATCATCGTCAACTTGTTCCTGAACATTGCTAATAGACCAGAGAAAGGCAACGTTCTCACTTCTTGTTGGGGGTCTCTGCGAAGCACTTGAGAGACGACGTCTCCACGACAGTTTCGCAAAAAGTAACAACAGGGTCCGCGACCTTGAGATCGATCTCGGAGAAGACCTAGATGAAAGTAATAGAGAGAGGGAGGTAGTTGGATGCCTTTCTCATGTCGTGCATAACACAGTCGAGATATAGTTCTCCAGTGCCGAGCAGAACGTGTTCACCGCTCTCCTCCACTCGGGTTGTCAGTAGGGGATAGGACTTGTTCACCTGCATCCAGAATACTACCAGCCCCTCTACTCCGTCCTCACCTTCCTGAGACCGTCGAGCATCTTTGGCAACTCTGACGGATTGACTGGCTCCACGGCCATTCTGACAACTGACTTCGTATTGAATTTGAGAGGCCGGAAGATATACATCTGAAGTAACAGTAGTTGAAGGGCACTGGCAGAGGGTTTATACATCCTCGTCCCATTCCAGCTCGGTGATGGTGGCAGTTTTGACGATTGGTTCGTCAATTCCCTCGATGAGTACCCAGTTGCCTGCGGGGACACGCGAAACTTCGATGGCATATCTGCAATGAATCCACTTGCATGCTATCAATATTTGAAGGTTGAATAAAAGAATACGGAGAGCTTGAGGAGCTTACCTCGCTTCAGGTACCCATAGTCGACCGACTCGCATCTTCCTGCAGTCTTCTTCGTCCTAAAGATACTTGATTTTGGAGACGGTGGGGTAAGGGTAGGGAACCTGGATGGAGTAATTCTCTCCGAGGACGCGGACATCCGCCCCCGCCTCGAGCGTTCCACTGATGACACGTCCGAAGACCCTACAATCCGAATGAGAAGATGCAGACAAAGGAACAACCTGAAGGAGGTAGCATCGGCCGTGGGGTAGTTCTTCGTCGTGTGCACCATCAGAGGGCCCTGCAGGAACGAATAGCTCGCAACAAACGGGTAAACCTACATCAGCATCACACTTGTATAACTCTGCTGCCAATTTGGAATCGGTGGGGCCGAGCCAAGTCTGCTCCACCTGTAATGCACTGTCCTCTCCCCAGCGTCTTATCCCAACACTCAATAATATTCATTGCTCAAGGAACGCCTCTGACCTTTTTGACGGCGTTGTCTTGTGGAGAGGGAATGTGCTGAGTGACAAGGTCGACGAAGGCTGAATCGTCGAAATAGAAGATATTGGGGAGAGGGACAAACCAACGAAGTCGCCGAAGAATCTCTTGCAGATGAGGGCGATCAGGGGGCGGACATTCATCCTCTGCTCCTCCTTCGTCAACTTGATACCCAATTCAGCCATCATTGAAGGCAGAACCGTGTCCACATCACCAACCACCTAGTAAGAGAACATTTATCCCCCTCGCGGAGGATCCTCACCTGGCTGAAGATCTTGTACAGAGGTTCGAGAATGAACTCCACAAAAGTCCTATGATTGCCCATTCCAGTCTTGCTGAATTTACGCGTGGACTACAAAATTTCGAATGTTAAATTAGATGCGATGATGCACAACGAAACCTTGTCGAAGTAGATGTCTCCCCAAAGACGACGGGCGAACTCCTTCGCATTCAGCTTTTCTCCTGCGAACACAAACAAGACCATGAGTACGCTCAAATAAAAGCGAACCATATTGCTGGACGTAGACGTTAGAGAAGGACAGAAGAGAAAAGCAGACGTTGTAGCGGGCAGAAGCAAAGATAACGTTCCCGAGAAGAGGAGACAGCACCGTAGCTTCCGAGTCCTCCGAGAAGGTTCTCAATATGAGGTTGTAAGGGTATGAAAATGGCATCCAACTGCAAGAGGGCGTTGACGGAATCGATGGTGTGACGAATCTTGTAGTAGGCGTCCGCCGGCGGCAGCTTCAGCTCCAGCATCAGAACATCGATCTGCAACGTCAACTTCAGGATAGTGACGAACGAAGACAGATAGGGGGAAAGGATCAATACGATACCTTGTTGATGCAGAGCGTGACGGGAAGCTTCTCCTGGACAGCGTGTCGAATGGCCCTCTCCGTGTTCATCATCACTCCCTCGTGGGCATCCACAACGACGACAACTCCGTCCGACACCCGATACGCAGCTGTCATCTCATCAGAGAAATTGACGTGGCCTTAAACATTGCAATAGGGTAACAGAAAGAGGTGGTTGGTTACCAGGAGTGTCGACAATATTGAGAAGATAACTCTTGCTGCGGCTGTCTTGCATGACGAGGGTGATGGGAGTGGCCTGCAGTCCCATCTATATCAGCCATCTTTGCATCCTTCCCCCACCTTCACGGAACATCCTCTCTGCTGCTCAATGAAAAGGGTATCCGTGAATCGAGTGTCCTTGTCGTCGGCACGAGTGAAATCAGGATGAGTTTGTTCCATAAGGCAATCCACGAACGTCGTCTGATGCCTGGTTATCTCCAGAATCAAACCGCCATACCTTTCCGTGGTGGAGATGACCAGCGATGGCAATATTTCGAATTACGTGAGGGCAGTCCATGAGATCGGCGAGGTACTCCTTTTTGTATGTTGTGTCCGGTAGATTGTGCTCCACCGCCTATATAGTCAATGTCGCAAACAAAACTTCGATGAATGACCTCAAACTTTCGCTGCTTTACAGGCTTCACAATGGGCTCAGTGAGTGCTTGAGCATCTTCCTCCTGCACCAAGGTCTCGACGTCTTCTCCGTACACCTTCAAAGAACAAGTAATTACAATCCCAACATCACGAGAATACCCGATATTTTTAGATTACAATACAGCCATACAAAACATGAGTTAAATATACCTCAAGGGCTGATGCGTAGTACTTCTTATCCTCGTGAAGAACGATCTGATTAGCTGCGGGAACGTCGTTGTCGTCGTCCTCCATTCCCTCGTCGCTCTTCTCGCCCTCATCGCTGTCGTCTCCTCCGTGAGCCACTTCTTCCTGGTCATCGTCATCGTCCGATTCGAGGTCGGGGCCGATGTAATTTCCGAATTCGTCGTATAGATCAGAATCCATCTGGAATTAAAAACATATGGATAAAATCTCAAACGCAGGAGAATTAAGAGCAGCGAAAATTCGAAAATATATTTCTTCAAGACATGACACTATTTCACGGACTACACATTTGAAATTCCGTAAAATGAACAAAATCCCATGCCCGAGTGCAATGAAAAGGCTGGATTTGTCAAAAATTTCCATCATCAAATTTTTTAACAACCTTCGGTATATAAAAGCGGAAGCGTTTAGCATGAATACCTACAACCTTGTATTTGTGCTCCTGCGATACTGGTATGTCAGGCGACCAACAGTACGCCGTTTCCTTCGAATTAATACATGATGCACTCGTATCATTTATTAACCAACAATAAAGGGATATTTAGTATTACTGATATTAATAATCGAGCAATGACAATATTCTTTCAACTTTGACCGGATAAAAAGGCAACACTTTAGGGACGCGGAGGAAGAACCAGAGCGTCGATCTTGACCGTCTTGATAGACGGGAAGGCTTTCTTCGCTGCTGCAGCTTGCCGAGAATGAGTACAAACAGCACGGGCGTACTTCTCGAATAGACCGAGGATGTGAGGAGCTACATCATTTTTTTACGGGGGACGGATGAAGCTACACAAACCTCCAACTGCGAGGACATCCTTTGCATCAGCTTCCCATACCTGCTGTGCGAACTTCCTGAACAGCTTTTTGAAAGCGTATCAACTAATACACTGACCTGAGGAATCCGGGTTCTTTCTTCTGAGTGAAGGCGAGAACGGATCGACCTCCGGCCCCAGATACACTTCCAACCTGCACGGCAATATCCATGATGAATAATGAGTAACAAATTACTTTGGAGTAAGTTTCGCAGATGAGACTCCGCTTGGCCGCTTCGAATTGCGTCGGATCAAGGCTTGCAGCTAGCTCGCATTGCTGACATGTATTACACTTTTTCAATGTACTTTCAGGAGGATAGGTTAATTTCTAATTTTACGCAAGCAACTGACGACAATGGAGCGAGCTTTCTCGTAAGCCTCTCCAACGTTGGAAGAACGGTAGATGCCAAGGCTGAGCTCTCTGCAGAAGAAGATCATTGGGGGTACTCGTTTGCACGCACTGGTCATCGACGTTGGCGGAGATCCAGCAGCCGTATGCAAGGCCACTCCCTCGCACCGATTTCCACAGCGGACCTGTACTTCTAACTAATTTTCTAATTATTCTAGTGTATCCTGTACCTGTTGATCTTTGCAATTGTTTCAATATAAGAGTATTCATCAGAATGAAGTACCCACCTTCACACTGTGAGAGATAATTGGCGAGGATGAGCGTGGGAACGAGATGGGGAGAAGTCCAAGTCGCTTCGAACGGTGTCGACTAAATTATTGGTATAAATGTATCGGAATGGCATTTGGCAGCTGGATAGTAGTTAGGGACTAGCCTGGTTGAGGAAGGAGCTCTCACAGCTTCCGATGGGGACGATGACTTCTTGGCCTGTGTATGAGGCAACAGAATCCTCTCCCGCAGGGAACTAAATATCGTCAACTAAATATCATGATATATAGCACAATGCCACTACGTGGAAGTTCTCCATGGGAGAATCTCTTTGAGCAAATTTCCACAGATCAGCGGACGGAGCTTCGACGAGATCTGCATCGCACAACACGTGGGCATTGAAGCCACTGTGCAGGAGAGCCGAACGAAGCTGAAATACACTGATGATACTGGAATTGGAGGGGGAAACCTCTTCGAATCGAGCCACCACTCCAGCGGGATCCTTCCCGCACTCTTTTGCTAGAGACTCGTGCACCTTTTGAAGGACGAGCTCGTTGACGAGGTAAGAGTTTGAATCTGCGTAACGAGAACGTGAGCGATCCCACCAGAGCCCCCATTCCCCCTTTACTTCTCCCGCAACAGCAAACAAGAAAAATATAGGAGTACACAGAATCCAATCATAATGACTTGCAGACCTTTTTTGCAGGTGATCGAATTCAAGGCCACGTGGCAGATGTAGTTGCCATCTCTCTTCCTCTCACGGGCCTCTCCTGACAGACGAGTTGCAATCTGATGCCAATCTTCAATATTCAACTAATTCGAATGCACCGTTTTGATCTTCTCGGCAGTGATGATAGTTCCTTTAAGGAAGTTTTCCGACCAACGAACGACGTTCTCGAATCGCGCAGCATCCACCTTTTTAGGACTTTAGTTGAGGAAACCAACGGGAAAAAAACCTTGAGCCATAGAACGACTGCTCTGTCAAAGGAGCCACCGATGCCAGTATGGAGAGACTGCTGGAGAAGATCCTTCGTGAACAGGGTGCACACCTGAGCAGCCATTTAGAGACTCAAGCCAGCAGAGAGAACCTCTTCCGCGGTCCTCTCCGTGCCATCAATGACAGCAGGAGATTCGAAGGGAAGCTCGAAGAAGACGGAAAGGAGAAGGCGTTGCTGTTCAGTTAGGGCATGCGAGTCCATTGCCAACCACATCTAAAGTAGATATGAAGACGAGGATGAAAATGAATGAAACCTCAGCAAATTTCGTAGACCCCGGCGAGTGGTGAACTGTCAGAGGGCATGGGAAGGAGTCGAGTATGCGCTTCACCGAAGCAGGTGCAGACGAACTGTTCTTGCTGTGAACCTGCAGTAGATGCGAGTAGAAGACTACTTTGTAATTTTTAAAAAAAAAACCTCGATAGGGAACTGAGCGAAGTTCTCCAGTTCGTTCACCATCAATGAGTCCAAAATTTCCTTGGGAGGAGTCGTGGACTAAATTCTCCATATTTCCAACATGACAAAATTGTGTACTGTGTTGCATTTGACGGCATCACAAAATTCGGTCTTGCATTTCTCGAGGCCAGCGGAGCCTAGCTTCTTCCGCTGTTCTTCAACGCGAGCAGTCTCGTCAGCCATCAGCTACAATTCACTTGTTGCTGACATAACTAGGAAGGCAGGCGTACACTGTCCACTAACTGCTCACTCGGTTGTCCCAGTAGAGTCACTTTAGGAGCTGCCAAGAAACGAGTAACCTAAAAGAAATAATTGCAACATTACACGGGAACCTCTTACAAGGTCTGCCCAGAAGCTCATGGGCTCACGTGAGAGCTTTTCGACGAGAGAAGCCTGAAATAGTGAGTCATTCTGAACCCCTTCCCCATTTCATACGTCATTCATGCGGGAATTCAAGTCGTCTTCGCTTCCTTCTCCGTAGAGTTGGTGAACGATGAGTGAGGAGTAGATGTTCTTGGCAGGGCGCGTTTCCAACGCGGCGTGGGCGTTGAGTACGGCTTGTCGGCAGACGAATCCCATCCTTTCCGCGTCCCACTTCGAAGCCTCCTCGTGCTCTCGGAGAACTCGTTCCATACTGGAAGTACAGAGTGAAGGAGGAGAGCGCGTGATCGACCGTACACGGGTAGCACTTGATCCAGCTTCGTGGCAGGGACTCCTCCAAACGAGAGTGCGATACACGACGTCGTCTGCTCGGAGAGATGGAAGTAAGTTGAACTGGCGAGAGGTTCAGGGATGTCGATGAAGTTTCGGTGGAATGGGGACACTGCCGTATCAGTCATGTAGGTGAAGAGGATGTCGAGAGCCTCGGAGGTGTAGCAGTCGCGGGAGGGAGGACCCAACCTCAAATGCCAGTCTCTTTTCAATACTTTGTAGGAATGGTTTAGCGTCTGATCACCCTTTATACACGGCCTGAACGCAACTAACCATGAGACTAGGACAGCACCATGAGATGGATCATCAGTAGGGCAAGGAATAGTCGTAACCACAGATTCAGTGAGAGCAGGCACCGGAGTCTGAAATTTCCAGAACCGGATTTTACGGAATCGGTACAAATTGGTCAAAATGACTTCTCAGACCGGCATGTCGAACCCGCCGCCGAAGGCGGGTCCCTCCTGGTTAATAATAAAGTATGAAAACAAACAGTAAACGGGCGAGCGAAGTCTGCTGGAATGCGTTCGATCTCGGCCTCCTCCAGCTGCTCCATAATTTTACAAACTTTTCCGTGATCGACCTGTTGGGACATATACAAACATCAAGCAAGGAGTCAACCTTTCCGCAGATGATCGAAAACACGTTGTCGATGTGATAGAATGTCTTATGGAAATTGCGAACCTGCAAGTGAGCGTAAACTTTCTTAGATTGTACATTGCTACTCGTTCGAGGGAACAGAGTTCCCTGATCTCCTTCAACTTTCCGCCGGTGTCGACCGAGTACGCGTGTTTTGCGGGATAAAGTAGAGTGCGCATTTTACGATCGAGAATCGAATCCATCTCAGATTCATGATCTTGCATTTCGCAGTATACGACTCCAGCATCCTCTCCTTTCTCATTTACGTGATGCACTTCTGTATGGTATTGCTCCCGCTGAACCACGAATCGCGCTCATCTATTCTTAACCGAGAGCCTACCGTTAACGTTGGGCGAAGAATGTGATTGAGGTACACGGGAAAGGTCTTGTAGAAGCCCTCGGCACCAACCTGATATAAGAGGGGTAAATCTAAATATATCGGCGATTTTGGAAAAAAGGGCGTTTTTGGGATTCCTGCACCGGGCGTGGGAAAGTCATTTTCAATATCCCCGGGAAACCCCCAGTCTTTATGGAGTGGGATGCAAAGGGATTCCCACTCCATGAAGGCTGGGAAATCCCCGGGAGAGCGAAATGGTCATTTCAACATCCCCGGGATTCCCCAGCCTTTATAGAGTGGGATGCAAAGGGATTCCCACTCAATTGTGGCAGTGGACATCCCCGGGATTTCGAAACAACCTTCTCAAAATCCCGGGGATTTTGTCTGGGCTCTCTCACATACACACACACTCTTACCAGGTGCCCCGACAAAGGGATTCCCACTCCATAAA
>JACMIG010000408.1:12080-29753 GCA_014805385.1 Levipalatum texanum
GCTGGGAAATCCCCGGGATGTTGAAACGACCATTTTAACATCCCGGGGATTCCCCAGCCTTTATGGAGTGGGAATCCCTTTGCATCCCACTCCATAAAGGCAGGGGGTTTCCCGGGATATTGAACTGACCTTTACGCTGTCCCGGGGATTTCCCAGCCTTTACGGAGTGGAAATCCCTTTGTAGGTTCACCTAGGACAGGAATCCCAAAAACGCCCTTTTTTCCAAAATCGCCGATATATTTAGATTTACCCCTCTTATATTAAATTTTCCAGTAAGATGGTCAGTGAAGGCAACAACCACTCTAGGATATAAATGCATAGTATAGTACATGTACATACCGTATCAAGAGTATAAGCAGTGTGGTCTTGGTCGGTCCATGCATTCGTTCCTTCGGCGAAGCATCGATTCGCAATAATGTCGAGAAATCCTTTGAAGGGATATTTTTCCGATCCCATGAAAACCTGAAGTTCGATCATTAATGTATGTATGGGCATGAGTGATGCTGGCGGATAAAATACTGCACAACATAATGTCAAAAATATTGTCAGCGCGCTGCTTTAGATCTGCCAAGATGCAATGTGAAAGCACATATGATAATGTAGCCTACGAGGTGTTCCAGAGTGTGTGGAAGACCATCATCAGAGCTTGCTTCCGTTACTGAAATACATGGATTTCGTGAACAAATCAAATACAAACCGAGAGACACACAGCTCTTGATCATCGGACCAGGAACGTCACCAATCGCGAAACGGAGTCCCGTTCGCGCAGACGAGTAGACAGATAGTGGAATCCGTCCATTCACTAACAGTTCTATTTTCTTCCACGACATTCTGTAATAAGTATAGCACTTCATGAAGTACTTCACGTAAAAATTTCACGGCACACGCCGAACGAAACAGAATATTTCTGATCAATTGTATCGGGACGATTTGCTCAGTTATACTGAACCCTGAAGCTAACAAAATACTTTACCATAAATTATAATATAAACTGATTTTGAAATGCAAGTTAGAAGTTTTGAAAAAAACCACCGTGGTGTGCATAGTACGCTAAATGCCGTAGCTTTATTCGCGAACCGCACTTCACACCATGGTGCAAGTGCTTCTGCAGGTCCTTCATTCTCAATCGTGTGTGTCTATGTGAGTTGGATAACTGTTCTACCTTCGTACTCCAGTGCACGCATTGCAGTACTTTTCATTCCGACATGCTTGCATTTACATCAATAATTTTGCCCAACTGTCTTTCATTTCGAGGCCTCGCGAGGCTGAAGTGATCAATAATTTCGCAGGTCTCATGTCTGCAACATCAAATGAAGGAGGCCTAATTACAGTCGCCGACTCAAATGAGGTATAAACAATTGGTTCCATTACTATCCAAGGAATTCAGAACAGCAGTCCATCTCCACCTGGCTCGTTAACAGTTTCGCCTACACCGGCCTGCTCGGCATTGTCGTGCGAAATGTGTCAAAACTACGAAGTAACGCTGAAGAACACTCAGGTACCTTTTTTTATAAGTAAGCCAGATTACAAAAAATACTTCGATGTCATCTTCTGAATGCAGGATGATGAACGAAAGCTACGAGAGGAACTTAAAGCTGTCAAGGGGCTTGCTGAACGGTATGTATCATCTTTTCGTAAAATACGTTCAGTGATTTATTTTTACAGCTATGAAACGGAACTGCTTGAAGAACGGCAGTATAGGCAAAATCTTGAGAAGAAAATGATGGAGGTGTGTTTTTTCCTTAATGAAAGAAAAAACCTCATATTCAGACTGCGGCAGAGACGGAAGAGAAGTTGAACGACTGTGTGAGATCGTATACTTCTCTATCAGAGAGCCTGCAAGTTGCATTAGAATCGTCCACACAGGCCCGCTCCGAAACGGAAAAACGACTCGATGCTGCTCGAGTATGACGTCCTTGCTGTTTTTATTGCGTAGATTTCGAACTGGGCAGAGTAATACTATGATGATGTTCGGTGTCAATCTTTACCGCCGCTCAATGAAGTGGACCAGAATCTAGTGCAAAAACGTCATTGAATATATCTTTGTACTATTGGTTTGTTATGACTGAAACTTCAGGATCACCTCTCATTGGTGGACACTGAATATTCCGAACTGAGCCATCGTTTCGAGCGCCTTCTTGGTGTCAAGTCGGCAACTGCGGCTGCCATGAGAGAGGAAGCCATTGTCTGGTTATCACCACTTAATTCTTACTGGAAAATTAATAGGATATTTCCTCGGATGTCGATCAGCTCCAGTTTTTGTGTCTGAAGCTGCGCGAAGAACTTATCGACTGTAAGGCAAGCAGGGAATTCAGCGACGCTGAACTCAAGGTAAAATAACTCTCGTGATTTACATGCTAAATATATTATTTGTTTAGGACGAGGTGACTGCTCTTGCATCACAGTTGCAAGAAGAGAAGAGGGCACGAGAAACGAGAGAAGCAGAACTTGTTGCTCAAGTAAACGCGCTACAGACGGATCTTGGTATTGCCAATAGTCAGGTATATCTGGTCATCATTTTTTTCCGACTGCTAAAATTCGTTTTTTTAAGAACCTGTTGCTTGGAAAAGTCTAGTGGTTCCGAAGGTTTAGAGGGGATTGCAGCATTTCCCAACCGCAATAATTCTGGTGTGTCGTGAATATTCATTGAAAAAGGAGAACCGGGGACTTGTTACTATAAGTCGAGGGTGAGCTGCGGCATGCACCCTTCCACTCTCACGCACCGTGCGAGTAGCACGCTCCATGAAATGTTGCTGATGCTGCAAGATTTTAATTTTTTTCGTAGATTCACCACGCATATCTATTATACTTCTCACCAATTAACGCCTATTTATCTTGTTAATACGGCATAATATGACATTTTAAGATATCGACAGCTGAGGACGCCGCGGGTGCTGCTGAAGAACAAAGTCGTCAAATGTGCCAATTGCGCGAGACGATCGGAGAGCTCGAGGGCCGCGTGCAGCAGATTCAGAGCGAACGAGCTGCCCTCGAACAGACTGCTGCCAATTTTCGAGTTCGACATTGTTAGAAGAGAATGTTTCATGAGGCCTTTTAGGCACGCTGCTCTACTCTGCAACAGGATCTAGATGTCTCTGAGCAGGTGCAGAAGGACTTCGTCCAGTTATCACAGTCTCTACAAATACAATTGGAGAAGATACGGCAGTCGGATCAGGCATGTTCCACTCTACACATTCATTCAAATGAACTCATTAAGGAAGTTCGATGGCAGTGGGAGGACGAGGTCACTGAATGTTCGTCTCCTTCCTGCTCATCCTCAGGTTGCACTTTCCTTCTTTTTCATCTTTACCGATGATGTTTGAGTGGCGAAATTGCGCCCGAAGCCTCGCTGCCTCCACTGCGGGAAAATTTTCTGCTCGTCATGTGTATCATCCACTGTTGCTGCAGGTATTCAACCACATTTATGCCAGTCTGTTTTTTTCCAAGATATTTAAAGAAGGGAAATCATCAGCCCTTTTTTTCTTTAAATTCTTGTACAATGCCTTCTAGTAAAAGAAAATGCCGTCTAATTACAAGTATGAACTGTCGTCAAAGCATAATAAATATGTCTGGGTGCACCGTTTTTTTTACTTCTGTTCAAGGGACGGAAATATGAAAAAAGCATGATTCTCCTGTAGCGTTTTCCAGAAATGAAAAACGGCTCGGTTCAGGAATTTTTTACTCCAGGTACTATTGTGAAGAAAATGCAGTGCGTTTTGGGATGGGGTTTCTTTTCCCCATTTTTTCTCATGTGGCTAAGTTATCTTTTCTTTCTCAATTGCACTTTAATCCCCCTTCCCCCAATCCGGGCAAAACAGGTCCAATTAGGGCAAAAATGGTCATGGTTAATCGGTAACTCATATTCTCGATTGAGGCCGAAGCGGACGTGCTGCTCCCGTATGTGCTGTGTGCCACACCCTCCTCAACAGGTAAACTGGAAGGAAAAGAAACCCCATATATGCATGACTTTTTTCAACAGGGACTCTGCACCTTTCTTCTCCCGCGATCCCTCTGGGAACCATAGAAAAACGACCAATTGATAGTGAGTACAGCTTGTTGCAAGAAATTTACAGGAACTGATCATTCTCAAACCGTCTTCATAGAGCACAGCCAATCGAATATTGTAAATATGTACATGTGCCTATTGCTAATTTTTAGATTTACTAATATATAGTTTCATCGAAGACTCAGCATATTCGGAGATATTAATGGAACCAATACATTCCCATTCCACCTCGATTTAAATTATACTTGCGGGAATTTCTGCTCAGTGGTATTTGTGCATGAACATCCCACCGGCTTGTTGATACCCTTTGTTGCATAGGAAAGACAACTGCGATGGTCCTAGACATTCGTGGGTATTTTTTTAATTTTTCTTTATGGCGTAGCAAAAAATCCATGTACAGTAATAGCACGCCGTTTCCAAAAGCCAGAAGTGCGTGAACTCGGATGTGACCTGACAACAGTTAATGAAAAGAGTGGGAACTATCTATACTGGGGGAACCAACATCATTTTGAAAGCTTTCATGATTTCAAAATCTGCAGATATTTGTGAAAACAAGAGATAAAAAACTGGAAATGGAACCTCGTAATTTAATTAATAAAGTACGAATAAGTTGAAAGAAACTGAAAGTGAACCGAGGCTTGCCAACAAATTGCGATGGAAATGACGGGTATGCGAAAAGATTATTTATTTTTTAATTTTTTTTTGCTTGCAAGTGCTTACCAGGCGTAAAATACAATTGGTGTGAGTAAACAGTAGTAGTAATGTTGTACTTCATGAATAACGTCTGCAGGGAATGAGGAGGATGACGAGGCGTTACTCGAAGACATAGGAAAAGAAAGAGATAGCGAATAAGGTTGGATGAGACCATTTCCACATGATAGGGAACAAGAGATGGATAAAGTATCGACTCGATATAGATAAAACAACGACGAGGTCGAGGTATTCATCGATTCTGATGTGACACGCTGTATAATAAACGAGAATATTGTGGGCAACTAACTACATGATACCGGATAGGAATTTGTTCACTCGGATCTCATCCAGCCAAGGGTCGCAGCAGCCTAGATGAGAGAAGAAGCGGGCGTGTGTAGGGGGAAGGGAGCGCGCTGTGGTAAATTGTATGGCAGCTCAACCTCTGAGGTTCCCTTTGGGGAAGGTGTCAATTGGTTAACGCCATTACGGAAGGGGATGTGATGAGGGGGTTTGGCGGGCAGAATTGGGTGGTCGCCAGTGCGTGCCCCCACTTCTTCTTCCGAGGACATTAAACGAGCATCAGCCTCGCCCCCGTTCCTGAACATCTTCACCGTTAATTCGATGCATTTTTATTACTTGGAAGGTGCAACAATAGTGAACGGAGACACGGACGATTAATGTAAGAGACCCCGAAAACCTTGTAGGTTGATGGGATGTCCCGTTGGAAGCTGGCCAATCAGCGGAGGAATTGCTCTCGGATGGGGAATTGGATGGCTCTCGAGGCCATGTAGTTTCTTCCAACACGCCTAAGTTATCCCGTAGTCATGTTGGCTTTGTCGGTAACGTACCTGCTCCAAGCGCAGATGCCACTTTTTCAACCGGAGAGCACCCAGATTCACGTGATGACGATACGTTGTCCTTTAAGAATAGGTAAGAATTGATAGATTCGTTAGACGGGAGCACCCTGATGGATGCAGCTTCCATGGCCATGGGTTTGAGCTTTGCAACGATGGCTTCTTCCGGCAGCTGAGCAATGACTGAACCTCCGCCACCATCGCTTTGCCCGACGAGAGCAACTCGGGGAGAGGGAGCAGTCGAGTCTGGTGGGGAGAGGACTGCGTTCCCTGTAACATTTGCTTTGAAAAACAGATGATGCGAATAGGGATCAAAAAGAGCATCTGTTCGAATTTTGCACATATAAACAAAATTTCAGACCGTTTGAAACTGAAGCCCAATTGTACCTGATCCGATGTGTAAATGATGGGCAGCGTCAACGTGGTTCTGATGGCTGTTGAACCCCGTGTGCTAAAAGAATGGTAATAGCTTGAAACGACTGCTAAGCGATGTGTAGTGCTTACCGAGGGCGGTGGATGATGGAGGGGGTAGGACGTCCCAAAAGGGCCCTGGTGGTGGGGATCCGAGGTAGGAAGGCAAGCCGATGACGAGTGTCCGTTAACCACGACTCCATGCGGTCTTCCATTGTCTCCTTTCGGTCTGACAGTCCTCGACAATCCGCCATTCGACTGCAGAACATTAAGTACATTTATTGTTAGCCGATGGTCAGGACAAACCGTAGAATAAGTGGTTGGATCCTCCGAAGACGACAACCTTCGGAGTAGATGCTCCTTGACCGAGATGTTCAAATCAGGGACGGACGGTTGAGGGTCCTCTTCATGTTCCGAGACCGGAGAAGGACCCGCACCTGGCATTCCAGCCGATGACTGTAATAGGACACTTACATCATTTATAGCTCTCGTCATGTTAGCCCTGACCACAACTTTTACGCATGTATCACAAGAACCGACCTGTTGTGACTGGGAACTCGGCGGAGGACGAGGTATCTGTTGTTGATCCGCGGAAATGGATTCCTTCAGCAATGGTTGGAAAGCAGGTGCTTCTTGTAGAGGGACGGGGGAGAAGGCTCGTCCCATCCATTCTTCCTCATCCACAGCGTGGTCGACGGATGGCAAGGGGCGATGGTGGCTAGAGAAGATAAACCGGGAGGAATGCACCTGAAATTGAGAATGAATTATTCGACCGCGACTATCCTCACGTCATCTTCCCATTCGTCATCGGCAACGCAGGCTTCTATGGACTCGTCTTCATCCTAAAACGAAAGGTAGAAAAAAATAGAAATTCGAACTATTGAAAACTTCGTAGATTTATCGGAATTCAACAATGGAATGAAAGGTATATCTCCTCAGAGATTCCATTAAAAATATGAGCAGCGCTACTGTGGGTACCTTGACTCGGGAGTCTCTGGGCACTGCAATCCAACGTTTCCTTCTCAGGACTCCATCTTGTTCTTCTTCATCGTCCACTACTCCCACAGGATCCGCAAACGGATCAAAAATTGTACAATTCGTCCGTCCAGCAATGTAGCCATGTCTGAAGAGACAAACGGGTTGAAGTATTTGAATGAATGTATTGATACCTGGGCGGAACGCGAGGGAGATCGGCGAGGCGATCAAAGATGACTCTTCCTCCCCTGCCCCGCCGTCTACGGAGGAGGAAGTGGGGAGTGGACGGGGGAGCATCGGCAGTCGAGGTCGAAGGCAGAGACGTTTGGTAGAAGAGACGGTCCTCTGCTACTTCATCAGGCATCTCCACCGGCCGACCCTACAACAATATGAATATAGCACTCGTCTCAATATGTGCAATGATCAACCAAAATTTGTAAATAATCGAAAAGCAAAGTATCTACAAACCTGTTCGAGAGGAACGGGAGCACGGAATACGCATCCTCTCCTCCTTTTGAATGCGAATTTGCCATCGGCGTTGGCGGTGTTGGCGGCTGCGACGCTTTGGTCAACCTGCATCAAATGCCACATGCTGAAGAAGGGACTGCGATACCTCGGCAGCTGGAGTGACCGAGCCGAGGCCGTTGATGAAGGCATTCGGCGTCTGATTCCAGAGCTCAGCATTCTTCTTCAGCCACTCCTTCAAATGAATTTATATAAGAGCTTTATTTTGGATTTTTATCGCTCATATATTACAAAATTAGACTCTCAGGAAATGGAAAAACTATCGTCACATGTGCTCAGAGTGAGCTGAGTGGGATCATCACAGAGAAAGAGTTGAATGCTGGATTGAAAGAGTGCTGACCTTTGTAATGCAATCCTTGTCCTTGGGGATTCTCATTCTCTGACTCTTCTTCTTGGGACGTGGTCTCTTGTTTCCATTCTCCTCTCTCAGGGGTTGAGAGTGATCGGAGGAGGAGGAGAATGATGTTCTCGCCCCGTTCGGGCCGATCTCCGTCGCTCCCGTGGCCAAGGCAACCTCCTCTGGGCTCAACTGCAAACAGTCCCAGTCTCCCTCACATTCTAATCAACCTCCCACCTTAGCAATGACACCATTGTAATTGACATTGCCGAAGTCTCCGAGAGTGGCCCTCGCTCGGAGAATCTTGAGATCCATATTGAGGAGGCTGAGCTTCGTCTTTTCCCTCCTCTTGACCATCTCGAAGAGGTGCATGGCTCTTCGCAGATCGTGTCCCAATTTCAGAACCTGAAGGGAGAGGTAGCAGATGAAAGGGGGGAGGATGCACTTTCTCGTAGCTGTCCTCGTCGTTCTTCCTATTTTTCCTCGTCTGCATCTTCTCTCCTCGTCTCCGAAAAGCAACATAGGGATTGACGACGTTGTTCTCCTTTCTGCACTCGTTGCGAACTCTCGGAATTAATCCGCCACTGCAAACAAGCCAGTCATCCAACTTTATGCGTAGTCCGCAATGAAGACGATGTTTCTGGAGTTTTTTTGTTGCTCATGAACAATACGGTATTGTAAGTTTCAGCAGCGTATCCAAAACACATTTTGCGGAACTCAACCATGCCGTGGCGAAGATCTTAGAGTGGCTTACAATCCAAGTGTTCGCTTCGTGGCTGCTTCCTTCCTCTTGTGGAGCCAATAGTCGTAGACGTCGTCGATTGTGCTCTCATCGCAATCTTCGACTACTCCAAGGAGAACCTGAAAGCACCCACTATTAAATGTCTTCATCAAATCTAAATACCTTTCGCGCAGTCGCAGGCTGGCATATGTTATTTTCGGAGGACTGCCCTTCTAAGCACTCAATGATCTTCTCGAGGGCTCTGAACATATGGTTGCAATTGATACAAAAGACGTGGAAGCTAGGAAAGATATTCAATAAGCAAGTTACTTTTGCCGAATGTGTGGCCGATCTCTGAGATATTCCTCATCTTCAGAATCGAGGTCGTACTCAGCTTCCTCCTGTTCCATCGACAACCATGCTGAAAAGGAATTCATCAATTCACTTCAATATTTTGTACACCAGGCGGATATTTTGTACACCAGGCTCTTTTCAATATTTTGTACACCAGGCTTTTTTCATGTCGATTGATTGGTAGTCATTTTTAGCCAATTTGGACCGATTCCCTAAATTGCTGTAGATACATTTTTTATCTACACCCGTAGATTAGGATTCTATTTCACGGTCACGGGATATTTTACGGTCGCGGTTACGATAGAGCTTTTCTCGGGACCCGAGTCGTTTGGTCATGGTCCCAGGTCTTGAGGATCCTTCTATGCCCATGTCGTAACGCACAAACACGCCAATTATGTAGTAGTAGGTTAGTTATTACACGCTGAATTGTGTAGTGAACACTACGCGTGTTATCAATGTAATCCAAGTGCGCTGACCACTCAAATGCTATCACTGCATATCAACAGACACCAACCCTTCCCTCCTGTGGCTACATCACTCATTCCCAACAATAAGCGCTCTCAAGAAGACTTATTCTGAAGAGAACCTCGGGACCTTGACATACCCCCTAAGTCGACTACGGGAAGACGATTCTATCATATTACGGACGTCCATAAACTCCGGGAAAAAAACTACTTCGCGGGGTCGGACAAGCTGCTTTTGTGTCGCAGTATATTTTTGTTAGAAATTGAAGAGGATATAGAGATTTTTTCAGCAAGTATTAACATTAAGACCTCAAAGACAATGGCGTTCATGAAGGGTTAATACGGTGCTGTTTCAAACCATAAATAGAACCGACATGTTTTCTCCCTTGAATAAAGTTTCCGTTATCATATGGCAGATTAGAGACCAGAGAGATTCGCACTTAGGTGTGTGTTGTAAACTTCTTTCCATCAGTCAGAATACTACGTGGATAGTGGCGCATTAAAGTTGCCGACACTGATAGTTGGGCTATGCGTGATCAGCTTTTTTGGAAATACAATGTATCGCAACGGATGTGAATCCAAAGATGAATGATTGAATATAAACGGGAAATAATAAGATGAGAAGACAATGGATGCAACGAAGCGCATATACAGAAGGGATGGGAATTATTCGCATATACTACGATTATTAATCACACACCTCCTCGAGTAACAGCGAGGCCAAATAATTGAATACTACTAATGAAAGTACGTATAGTTTTGTTTTCTTTTTTTTACTATGCCTGCGATAACGATGGAGACCCTCTCACTGACAATAAATTAATATTCCCTCACCATGAACTTTGATGAGCTGACTTCTCGGAGGTGGTTGTTTCGGGTAGATATCATTGTATCGATCTCCTTCTATCTCGTGTACCTGCAATATCATTTATCCATTCTGGCAGCTGATGCGCCTTTGCTTAATAATTTGCAATGAGGATTTCAGTGGAAAGAGATTGTATATTTTATCAATGAATATCAAACATTCGTTGGCTTACGTTTGAAAAAAATACGCTTTTAAGAAGAGTCAAATAGACGCTGTTGTCTTAGTCCTAACGTGCACGATAAGAGAAACTCCGCAATAACTAATAAACAAACCTTGGGAATGGGGATTGCATGTTCCCCCATTTGAACGCCGGATGTTGATGCTTGTTGGGCAAGAATGGCATCCTGGAGATGAGATTCCTGAAAAAAATTTTTTTTACACCCTTAGTATTTTTATTTTGTGCGCCCTTAGTATTTACAATGCATGGGTCTTGATATTATTATGAGTAATTAATATTGTTTATTTATATTTTAAAAATTGCGTTGTAAATTTGAATAAGGTCATGTCAAATGAATGTTTTAATCAAATCTCCGCTATTGCAATGCTTCATTGATGTCCTATAGGTGGACAGTGAGTGATCGATTGTTTGAGGAGACCCCAATCCTACGAGAGTAGAGGGAGCGAGAGTTGGGAGACCCCGCGGCAGCCATGCTGAAGCGCCAACTCACTTGCTCCTCCTCCTTCTCCATGCCCGTCGGAACTTGATGAACTCCGCGGTGAATTGGTGTGCATTCCGATTCCGAAAGGTTTTCTCCGATGTATATTCGCATGGGTCGGCCATGATCCATGGCCCGGGATCGAAACGACACTTTCGACGAGGCGGCCATGGCGGCGTACTCGCACGGTGTAACTGCGGGTGGCGGCGGATAGCGGCGCGACGCCGGTGTCGGCGACGATTGCGGGCGCGCAGACGCTCATTCGCCGCCAGCCGGCGTCAGCAGCATCAGTAGATCAATGAGGATGGGGTGGGGCGAGCACGGACGTCAGGCTGAAGCGAGAAAAGAGTAGTAGTAGTAAGGGGGGCGACGGGGTAGCCAAGGCAAAGGCGCAGGGCGGGAAGAGAGAGGGGAGAGAGGGGAGAGAGTGGCAAGAGGAGAGCCTAGCCGCTGTCTATCGACTGCCTCTCTCGCAACGCGATGCACAGCGCCACTCCGACATACACACACGCAACGCGACCGCGCTGCGTATCCGTGGATTTTGGACTACTTTACGGAGACTCGTGACAGATCCGGCCGGTTACGGCCTCTGGCCACCTCCACTCGTTGGGTTTGCTTTTCGTGCAGAGAAATTTATATTTTTTGTTCTTTTTCAAACATGTGTAATCTATAAATAAATGTCGTTCAGATGTCGGATGATGAACGGATGGAAGACTTAAATTCTGAAGATGAAAACGATGAGAACGTCGTTCTAGACGAAAGTAGCATTCTGCGAGTGATTCCGCTCGAGGAGTTTCTGGAGAGCAATGGACGAGCGGCCTTCGCTGGCGAGGATGATAACGATGAAGCTGGTGGCGACGAAGAGGACGATGTCGACTTCAGGCTAGCCTCTGGTTCGAACAGCTCAAATCTTCGCTTTCAGTAGGGAAGACGATTTTTTTGGAAGTACGCAGTTTCACGAAAAGGACATTTTCTGCATTGCCACATGTGGAGATCGGTTCATCGCGACTGGATCTGAAGATGATCGAGCAGCTCTTTACGATCTTGAGCAGTCCGGTAAGAATCTTGGCATTTATCTCTATAGACGTAAATTCAACGGGTGAAACTAATATTCTCTTTGCAGTGGTTGCTCCGGTCGTTGTCATCCCTCACAAAGATTCCGTGATCTTTGCCCGATTCAATAAGGTTATTTTTCTCATTTCAATAGAATAACCGAAGTCTAATAAGTGTTTGTCTAGATTCGTTTATCCGACGCCATGTGGTCAATTTCAACAATTCCTCTACCGATTTAACGTTCATTCAAGGCTGTTCTCTTTTAGATAGTTAGGGGCGATTTTTTTTCAAATTATATATTTGCAGAATATGACGCTACTGGCAACTGGTGATATGTCCGGAAGAATTGTCGTTACTACTCTCGCAACGTTAGCTACATTCCAGGTGTTGCATTTCGTCACTGCTGTTGTCAAAAGATTCCAGATCGAAGACTGCTCTGACTTGGAGTGGATGCAGTGGCATACGGCCTCAGATATTCTATTCGCGGGAGATGCCGATGGCATTATGTGGATGTGGCTGATTGCGAATGGAGAAGTGGTCCAATCCAAGGTATTCCCTGCTCTCCTTTCCGACTCCCCTCGGTAGGTGTACTCGGCTGGAGGAGGGGCGAGGAGCACCAGCGGCCGAGTTCTTCAAGACGGACGGCGATTACTCGCTGCATACGCCGATGGTCATCTCCGTTTATGGTCACTCAAAGTTAGCTCCCGCATCAACTTATTTGAGCCCCCCGCAATAGCTTATTTTATCCTTTTGAATACAAAAATGCTTTCAGGATCAAACGCATGTTGGCTTGCAACTTCCATCAGAAGTAAGCGCACTGGAAGTTAGCGACAAAGGTGAACTGGCTGCCGCTGGCACCATTCAAGGAGACCTTCATCTCCTCTCCACTCGTATGTATTTCAATAATAATTTCAATAGTTTTTGGTAATCCATCCTCCCATTTCCCAGTACGGATATTTTTCTCATCGGGCCACCCAGAGGATCAAGGGTATTGTCATTGACTGGACAACAATTTTTAATTGGTTTTAGAAAACGTAAATTTACAGAACTGAACACCTACATTTTGATACTGAAGTGTCGAGGTAAAACCAACAATGACTCGTGGGCTTTTTTAAAATCAGAATCCACTCTTGATGCGAAGCCGGCATAAATTCAAATGCCTAGTGATAAGCGGTATCCTTTGCAGAAGATTCGCAACTTCGCGTTCTTAATGTTTACCCCTGGATTCCTGACTCTACCACTCTTGTCGCAAAAGTGAGTACCTTCATTTCATCATAATAGTTCTGGGTTGAATTTGTTCACGCTGACTCACAATGTGTTGACTCGTCAAGATGTGCTAACAACAGGAAAATGAGGAAGCGATGGAAGAAGAAACAGCAGAGCACAGTGTGGAATGCATTTCCTTCGGTCCCTTCCTCGTTATCGGTCGAAATGATGGAACCACGGCCATTTACGCCACCGATTCTGCTGCTCCCCGATTCGTGCATCGCACTCCCACCGCACAGGCATGACTCATTTGTGCAATGAGTAATGGAGAATGGACGCATTCCAGGCAATCACGAGCCTCGCGTGGTGTAATCTGGGAGGCCAGCCATCTCTTGTCACGTCGTCCATCGATGGATTCATTCGTTTCTTCGATCCGAGAGATGGACGTCTTATCGTGGTGAACATTTTATTCTATAATGCGTTATTGTCGTCTGTAATTCAGGACTTGAGTGCGGGTGCACACGGAATCATGGACATGTCTGTGGTGGAGAAGGAGGCGTTGGCGGTTAGGGCGGCGTGTGGACCCGTTCTCGGCCACTTCCAATTCGATCCCGAGGGTCGGCTCATCACTAGGAGAGACAGTGCAGAATGAAACTGCGGCCGCCGTATCATCATCGATGGCGATACATTGTTGAGTTTTGTTGTTACTAGTAATGTGCGCTAAATACTTCGTTATAGTTCGTAGATAAAGAATCTCTTTGAAGAAGAGTTTATGTGCATGCATGTGCCTGCTTCCATGGTTTCGATCCGTGAATGATATCGTGCAAAATAATTCAGTGGAATAACCACCTGAATTTTGTCACGTTACAGACGGGATGGCGACGTATCAGATGTACCGTAACACAACCGTGGGGCAGGCACTGCAGAGGACCCTTGATGAGTTTGTCCAGGTACCGAAAACGGCCGTTTTTCTCGCAAAGTTGTTGTATCTTTTACCAATTGTATGTTTGGTTGTTTGCAGGAAGGACTCATTCCGCTATCTCTTGCGAACCGAGTTCTAGCTGCTTTCGATAAGAAAATCAATCTAGCTCTCAACACGAAGGCTAAGAACAAGGTTTTCTTCAAGGTATGATTCTTTGCAATATTACTTAATCCCTCAAGCTTCCATACTTTTTGCCTTGAACAGTTATCGTTTTCAGTCGGAAAAGCTTCGTGCCTATCGCTTCTGCGACAACGTCTGGACGTTTCTACTCGAAAAGGTGCTATATCGATGTTCAGTTTCTGACTGGTTGAATGTTCATTCGATTTCAAATTTCCCAATAGTAAGTATTGAATTCGAATGAGACATTATTTTTAGGTGGAATTCCGAGAGGGCATCGAGGCCCCGGTAGGACGGGTCAAGATTGTTGCATGTGATGGATCTTCCAAGGAGCAGAAGGATCAGCAACCTCCAATCGCTGCCGCCCACTGACGTCCGCTTTCGTCATGTACATACTGTATGTGCACACTGTTACACATCTAATTGGCATGTTGCTAAATAGTTTGAGATAGTAGCTGTAAAAGATATATATTGAGTTATTGTTTCATAAAATCGCTCCGATTTCACTCCGGTTTCTATTGAAACACATCATGGGAATGTTATTCCAAATGTTCTATTTTCCATTATGTTGGCCTATTACTATATAGATTTATAAAATGTAGTCTACAGTCAAAACGGCTAGCTAGTTCACGAGAACATTTGTGGGCTCTTGTATAATGCATGTTCATTTATTTATGCTGTTCGACAAGCAGGCCTTCCCAGGAATTTTGACGTATTCGTCTGATAAAGCTAATCACATATTTTCCGAGCCAAACTTATTCCTACCGCTGTTTCTATGCAGCTTTGAATCTTACCGCAATAATTATATGATACGTCTATTCCTATCAGGTGGTATTATCGACGAACCACTCGTCCATTTTTGCATCTAGGCGCGAAACTGCATGCATCAAGCTTTGCAGCGCTGAGGACAATGGCGTACCAGATGTATCGTGAGACGACTCTGGGCCTGGCCCTGCAGGAAGTGCTAGATGAACTCATCCAGCAGGAAGCTATACCTGCACATCTCGCAGGAAAGGTCACAATCCTAATCTATCCTAATTATCATTATTTACGCAGGTTCTTAGCGCATTTGACAAGAATATGAACAAGGCCCTCGCGAACCGAGCAAAGAACAAGGTAAATCAGCGGCATTCTATTATGGCAGTTCCAAATCCTTTTAAATTCGCGTGCCGGCATAACTGTTCTCTCTATATTGAAAATGGAGTTTTCTCGTCGTCTGATGCTGGAGAGAATTTAGCACCTAGGTGCGAAGTGGAGAGCTTTGGAACTGCCATAATATAGGCTCGTAGCAATAGCTACGCTTCATGTCTGTCTTCTTGAAAGCTAAAGATTTCTAACATAAGTATCCGGGATGTGACTGATGCCCTATTCATTGTAGGTGCAGTTCAAAGCTGACAAACTGGTCGCCTATCGGTACTGCGACAACGTGTGGACCTTTGTGATGCAAGAAGTGGAATTCCGCGACGTCAATCGGAGCATTGACGGAATCATAGACAGGTGCGAGGGTCAGATGAGGCCAGTTGACTTCGATGCAAGACAGGATTTTATATTATCGAGCGCCAAACCGATTCTTACTTATCAATTAGTAGACCATCGGCTCGTTTGTTTTTGAAGTCCAAGGCGTAGATACAAGTCGCAGTCCGTGTTCCTTACCAAAACTGCAGAGTGAAGATCGTGGCGTGTGACGGGCGAGCTGTAGCTGCGACCAATTCCATCGCCTAAATCAATGGCGACTACTTCATATTATCAATATGATCATCTCCTTTATATTTACTGTTGAAGTGGGTGTCGAAGACATACTGTACTCGAGCCTCCAAATAAGGAAAGATTCACTGCGCAATTTAAAAAAATCATAGCTCCCTCATTCTGCAGTGCTTTCATAAACTGCCTCAAAATGGACTGCTTCCTAGATCTTTATGACTCACTTGCAATTAGAAGATCACTTTTCCAATGACGCGTTACGAGTCTCCACGAAAGCGTTGTATTATCTCTCATTGTCTCCCTCCACCGTTGTATTGCCGTATTGTTCTAACACAACACGATTTCACAGAATCTCATGTTCACAAACTGCTTATAATGGTAAAACATCGATTTATCTGCCCCGTACAAATCCAATCCGACAATGTGAACATTGATAGCACGGGAAAATGTTGATTATTGTGAGGATTGAATTGCTCATAAGTGAGCACAATTGGAAGAAGGAATGAAATGCACAGTATTGCAATGACCCGGCAGATGTAGTGGTGATATTGCTAGTCCAATTATATCGCGAAATCTCAACAATGATATGATATGAGAACTGAAAGCACTTAGGACATCGGAGCATGAAAGAGCGGATGTAAAGGAATGTTGAGAGGCGAATGGTTGAGTGGAATGAAGCTCCTGAGATAGTCATCAATCGGGCAGCCAGTCAATGCATATATAGATACACTTTTACAAGTATTAATGACATAAGTTATAGTGTAATGGTTTGGGGCGGGTGACTATTTTGTGTCTAATTGGAAGCCTGTGAGATATCGGTGAGATGAGCAAAACAACACGATAAATGTATAAAAGCCCACAACTGTGGGATAACAGACACTGCCCGTTGGCAGTGTGCAAAGGAATTGAATGGGGCTGATCAGAATGCTACGTAGTCAGAGGCTGCCTTGTTCGTACTGCTCCTGATTCCTCCCTCCTCCGGCACTCCTCGACCAACTCGCACCATGTATTTGATACCTTGGATGCCCTTCTTCCCCCTCCCCCATTCACACTCACCGAGGTACGATGCCATCAACAGCACCGCCAGTGCCAGAAGACCCGCACTCCCGATACCCGCCCACTGCACCATTCGACTACGAGGCCCTTCCTCTGATGTCGACGTGTCGAGTACTAAGGCTGAGCCTGAGGATACGGGGATGGGGAGACTCCAGTGGAGGCTACCATTGGAGGGGAGAGAGAGGCCCTCTGCTGACTGGTCAGCCACTGAGATCAGGGACGAGAAGGCGATTCCATGGGGCTCCGCCACCCTCGACGCCAACTCCATCTGCAGGGAGGAGTGAGTGGAGGGAGGGGGAAGGGGGGATACGTCTTCTCTTCGTTCTCTTCTCTCCTCATCTTCGATGGGTACTCTCCTCATTCGCATCCTCTTGCGTAGTGAGGTCCTCCTCTGGCAGTCGACCTGGAGAGGAGACTCCTCTCTGGAGGGGAGAGGGGGACTACCTTGGGACACTCGCCCCTGCAGTGGGCACAGTCGCATTGGAACCTCATCTCTGTCTCGTCGGGCCACTTGAAGACCTTGACTTGTGCCTGGGCGATGGAAGGGGAGAGATGAGTCCATTGGGGGAAGAGGTCGAGGTCCGTCGCGCATCCCGCACTGTCTGTCAACGTGTAGTTGTCACCAGTCAGAAGGTTGATGGCGAAGCAATTGCGAGGGAGAACCGAGTACGAGGCTGAAGGGAGTGGATGGAAGGGG